>SMGT01013768.1:146347-164059 GCA_004794575.1 Lanistes nyassanus | reverse complement strand
CCCCCCCCCCCCCCCCAACAAAAACCCAAAAGCGAGTCAATGCCCTCAGAGGATAATGTCTCAGAGCAAGAACAAAGAAACTGACCACCCTATATTTCCTGAAGCCACAGCAAATGTGTGCTTTGCACGATACCACCATTGTGAAATTTCTTTTTCATGAATTTATTTTAAATATGTTTACGCGTTAACACTTAAAACTGACTGGCACTTCTCCCTGTCTTTTGTACTCCTCCCTTTCAAGACCTTATTTTTGAAGATTTTGCAAGGTCGTAAAACAGAGGTTCTACTGTACTTCATCCATGCAACCACTTTTTGTCCAATTCATTTAATAATACGGGACAGAAGGCAACTCTGTAGTCACCCCTGCAATTAAAGCAAACACACAGGACATACTGGAGAAATCCAGAAATAGCTTTTGGCAGGCATGCACCGTCCAATACGGAAATCCCCTCTATTTTTAGTATTTTTGCACACAGCTCGCAACACACTCATGCTTGGACGTTGGTACTTCGGATGCCAAAAGCACTGGCTTCATGCCCATTCATATCACATCTTCTTGAGTAGGATTTTGTGTTGCAACCTTGTGTTTGGACGGTACTGTAAACAAGTTTAACATTATAAAAAGGCATAGGATTGTTTTGAAGCAATCATAATCATTATTTATAGACAGTCTCATAATTACCTACTGGTTTTGCCCGACTTTCATCATGCCCCTCTCCATATGAAAAGGCTACCTCTGCTAGATTTGCAAACTAATGTTGCAAAAAAGTGTTCAATATGGTCGATGGGTAGCAGATGTTTCATTCCACCACAACCCTCTTCCAGTGCTAGCTTTGTACTTGGTTCACACAAAAGTGAATCAACAAAGCGACTGTGATAATCGGTGGTCAAATACACTTACAATTGTAGCAAAATGCACTGGCAACAAATTCAATGGTGTCAGGTTATACTCTGGCACACTGATAGGCCTACAAACTCATCACATCATTGTGGCTGTTTTTAACACAACTCTCTCCACAGTCCATGGCCAGACCATGCAGAGGGGATTACAGTTTTGAGCGGTGGTGAGCTCTGTGCTATTACATCACTCGTCACACTCTTGTTGAACCGTGGTTTTCTTTAATACACAGGCAACAGACGTTTAAAATGCCACAGAATAGATACAAACCCTTGCTTTTTTTTCTTGCTCCTTCTGTTCTTGAAAGTTGTTCCACTGCTTTTCCACATACTCAGCGAAAGGAACCCCTTCTATTACAAATTTCTTACAATTTTTCTTTTCCCAATCTTCAATTTTTTCTCTTGTATCTTCTTCAACCTGGGCAAAGAAAGAAAAGGAAGTGTGAGGAAAGCAAATCAGCGCTGGGGTTGTTGATATTCTCTGACTTGTTCCCAGGCTACTACACCTACCCACCACCCCCCTTTTTTTTGTTCACCTTCCGATGTCTGCTGTTCCTGCTTGGTCTGGGTCACTAGGCATCTTGCATTGTCAACACACACCATCTCAGCAGCCAGCTTCACCGGAACTGTGTACACTGACTGTCCATGCAAGACTATGAACTTCTCATGGTCCCTTGACCACAAAGGAGGGTCCTAAAGTGCGTTGCCTAAATTAAATGTAAAACCAGGGAACTGTACCAAGCTAGAAAGGGACAAAGACAAAGACAATCTACATATTTCGGAGCACTACCCCTTCATCAGGACGACACAAAAACGACGAAAAAACTAAAAGGAAAAAGACTTATCTGCAGTAGAAGTGGCGCGTAGGCTGCATAGCAGGAGAATGACCAGGGGACAGTGAGTGAGAAGGGTTAAAAAGAGGGGCAGCCAATCGCAAGGTGGGTAGGAAAGGGTAGGGAAGGTTGGGGGTGGAGAGTGGGCGGGGGAGAGAGAAAGAGAGAGAAAAAAGCAGCGGGGGTAAGGGGGCGTCGGTGAGAGAGAGTGGGAAGGAGGTGAGAGAAAAAGTTAGAGATGGAGGGGTGAGGGGGTTAAGGGAAAGGAGGGGGAGGGTCAGTGTTTTAGGTTGAGTCCAGTGGGTGCCATGGTACCGAAATGGGTAATGAAGTAGGACTCCATATTCTTGCGGTCAATGGAGTCGCCCTTCATTTTCCAGATACCACAGACCCTCATGTTGTCGGCTGTGTGTGGGGGTGTGCTGAAGTGACGTGCAACTGGTGTGTTTCTGCAGTGTTTAGTGTCAGCTTTATGTTCTGTGAAGCGGGTGTTGAGAGTGCGTTCTGTCTCACCGATGTAGAATAAAGTGGGACAAAGGGTGCATGTGATGGCGTAGACGATGTTGCTGTTAGTGCAGGTGAAGTTGCGTTTGATGACAAAGGTGGTATTGGGTGTGTGGAGTGTTGTGGCAGTGTTCAGGTAGGGGCAAGTGTGGCAACAGGGGACATTGCACGGGGTGGAGCCGCAGGAAGGGGGGGAGGGAGGTAGTCGGTTTTAGTTGAGAGTGTACTAGAAGGTCTCGCAGGTTCTTATCCCGCCGAGATGCGTTGCCTAAGGTGAGGTTTCGCGAAACCTCGCGAGGAGAACTTCAGTCAAGTGTTGCCCAGCACCTCTCGCGGGAAAAACCTTGCAAGGACTCGCAAGGAGCTTTAGGGCATCTTCGCCGGCAAGAGAAAGATAGACAAAACCTATGTAGACCTTACACCATGACTTTTCGTGGCTGTTTGGTATTTTGTATACACGGCAGACGAACAGAAGATAACAGTAGTTTTCAGTACTGACACAAAACCTTCTATTTAGACCTAAATCCATGACTTTTTATGGCTGTTCGGTATTTCGTATACGCGGCAGATGAGCAGACGATAACAGTACTGACACAAATTTAAAATGTACGTACTCAGGTGTCAATTGTTGGCATTTTATGCAACAAATAATTCAGAAAGTGCATTCTGATGTTAAATATACCTTTAAAACCTTTTATTTAGACCTAAAACAATGACGTTTCGTGGCTGCTCGGGGTTTCGTATGACTGCATGTTGGCTTGAAAAACTTCCGCCTCCTGCGCGAGACTCTTGGATGTTTCCTACAGACCCTCGCTTGCTAGAGATCTCGCAAGCGAAATCTTGCAAGGGTCTTGCCCTTAGGCAACGCGCACCTTATGTTTTGCTTTTAAAGTGGATCTATCCCTGAGACACAAAGGTGTAAATATCTAAATCCTTTCAGCTATTGGTGATTACCTGACCTGTGATCACATAATATGGCAGGGTTCATACAGAAAATGGTCGCGAGTGGGTATTTCTACATTATATTTCTTATTGTTCTTTCAACATCCACTTCCTAAATTATGCATGCAGGAAAACTTTATGTCTGCATCTTGTAAAATGCATAAAGTGTTGCGTTTCTGAGGGAAACAGTTATTTATGGAGTATAAGATGTGTCAGACAGTTGTACAGACAAAAGTCTGTTCTTCCTACTGTCAAAGGAAGCTATGCACACATGGGACATTTCTCACTTCATGCCTTGTCAAGTATAAGATGTGTCAGACAGTTGTACAGACAAAAGTCTGTGCTTCCTACTGTCAAAGGAAGCTATGCACACATGGGACATTTCTCAGTTCACGCCGTGTCAAGTATAAGATGTGTCAGACAGTTGTACAGACAAAAGTCTGGTCTTCCTACTGTCAAAGGAAGCTATGCACACATGGGACATTTCTCACTTCATGCCGTGTCAAGTATAAGATGTGTCAGACAGTTGTACAGACAAAAGTCTATTCTTCCTACTGTCAAAGGAAGCTATGCACACATGGGACATTTCTCAGTTCACGCCGTGTCAAGTATAAGATGTGTCAGACAGTTGTACAGACAAAAGTCTGGTCTCCCTACTGTCAAAGGAAGCTATGCACACATGGGAAATTTCTCACTTCATGCCGTGTCAAGGAGACTAGAACCTTCACTCCCTGGGACCTGGCCTCCCCAGCAATAACCTGTACATGTAACCTGGTTTTTTTACAATTTTAACAAATCATTACAAAAATGACTATAAAAGACAGAGCAATTGTGTAAGTTGCTCTACGATCTGAAAAAGTAATTTTAGAATTCTACCTATTTCAAGAAAATAAATAATATTGTATGTCCTTCTGCACAGTGTACATCCTTCTGGTGTTGGGGAAAAAACTGTTTTCACAACACAGTGACGTATAATGTTTGATTCTTGCTTCAGTTTGTTTCCATGTAAGTACACTGTACTTGCCTCAACACATGTAGAAATGATGAAATACTGTCCAGGTTGAAGGAAATCCATTAGAAAGTGCTCCCTTTAGTTTATAATGCTGAAAATGTTCATAAACTTTGTTCCATTTTCTCAAGCGGTGACTTGCATAAGTACTTTCATGGGGTTACAGAAATAAACCCTTGCAATATGCTTCTGAAACTCGAGAAAAGTGGTCAGTGAGAAATAACCATTCAAAAATGGCTCAATTATTGCACCAACAGACTACCATACCTCTAAAGCCTCGTCCGTGTATGGTGTACCAATGCAATAAAGAGCAGACATTTACTGCCGCATAGACTTGAGCCTTTGTGGAAGGATGCACCTCATAGTTCGTGTGTCGTCAAGAATGAGTTAAAGCCTAGTAGGTTAGAGGAAAAAACTTTCTCTAACAGTTGGCTGGCCCCACATGAATGAAACACTGCTAAACCTGAAAAGTGTGTTTGTAATAATTTTAACGTGATAAGAGATTGTAGGAAAATTGTTCCCTACTGTTTTGCCACTGTAAGAGAAACGGAGTGCAAAACCACCCTCTTAGTACCTGTCTCTCGGTTTGCTACGTCACAATAAAGTGACTGCCAGCTAACGACTTCATTCTCTCTCTCTCTGTCCGCCCCCCTTCTCTCTCTCTCTCTCTCCTCTCTCTCTCACACTAATTTGACTCCCTGAGGCCAGCAAGTCTGACATTAGAAGTAGTCAATGATCACGGGGGCAGACATGGGTGAACCAACTTAGGTGGACGAATCAACTCACGCAAGTAGGCTTGACTTAGGTGAGTGGGGGGCCAAGGGCATGGGTGAACTGTTTTGGCAACAATCGCTCCCCATGAAAGGCACCTATGTTTTACACTTTATGTTTTGTGTCACTGTATGCCAATCATGGAGCTGTAGTAATATATTAAATGATCTCAAGGATTGCCCGAACCATGAAATACACAGTTTGCAAATGCACCAAGTGTTGAACAACATCATCATCATTGTTTCATAGTTACCTAAGCTTTGGTGGGTAGCTAATGGTGGTGGGTAGCTAGTGGTGATGGTGGTGGGTAGCTAATGGTGGTGGTGGTGGTGGGTAGCTAATGGTGGTGGGTAGCTAGTGCTGCTGGTGGTGGTGGTGTGTGTCCTCTGATAGATTACCTGCTGGGTAGCAAGCTAATGGTGGTGGTGGGTAGCTGGTGGTGGTAGGTAGCTAATGGTGGTGGGTAGCTAGTGGTGGTGGTGGGTAGCTGGTGGTGGTGGTAGGTAGCTAATGGTGGTGGGTAGCTAGTGGTGGTGGTGGTAGGTAGCTAATGGTGGTGGGTAGCTAGTGGTGGTGGTGGGTAGCTGGTGGTGGTGGTAGGTAGCTAATGGTGGTGGGTAGCTGGTGGTGGTGGGTAGCTAGTGGTGGTGGGTAGCTGGTGGTGGTAGGTAGCTAGTGGTGGTGGTGTGTAGCTGCTGGTGGTGGTGGTGGGTAGCTAGTGGTGGTGGTGGGTAGCTGGTGGTGGTGGTGGTAGGTAGCTAATGGTGGTGGTGGTAGGTAAATAATGGTGGTGGTGGGTAGCTGCTGGTGGTGGTGGGTAGCTAGTGGTGGTGGTGGTTAGCTGCTGCTGGTGGTGGTGGGTAGCTGGTGGTGGTGGTGGTGGGTAGCTGGTGGTGGTGGTGTGTGTGTGTGGGGGGGTGTCCTCTGATAGATTACCTGCTGGGTAGCAAGCTCAGGTAGGCTTACTTAGGGGGTCATGATTAACTTCAATGTGCTCTACCCAATGGGTAGCACTGGCAGATTTACCCAGCCTGTGTTGGTTTAGCCACTGGGTACAGATGCTTCATAAACATCAGCTCTGGTAATGTTGAAAACCAAAATTTAATCAAGTCTCTCTCTGCTGTGTAGAAGAGGAAAACAAAACAAGGAAAATAATTTGATCTCACCTTCCTGATTAACATACCCTCAAAGTAAGCAGACTAGTCAACTTACCAAAAGTAACCAAGGCAACAAGAAAACTCTTCATTAGCTGACTTTTGTCTGAACCCAACAAGAGCACAATGACCCAGAATGGAGCAGTTTCAAGCGATTTTTTTTATAATTCAAATTGTTAGGCCTTAAAATGCTTTCGACTGTTCTGTATAAATACAAACAATACCAACACGTGGAAGTTCTTTCATCAATTTTGTCCTGGCTTTCTCTTCACGAAGCAGCTTGCCTCCCCTGTCGTTGAAGAATCGATTGGGGTCGCTGGCTTTTTTCTGCAATGGTCAAGGAGTCACATTCATATGCCACAGACTTTCTCAAGGTCGGCTTCACTAAACTACAGAGATTCTGCTAAGTATAACAGATTTATGGTTATCTCTAGTTCAGGGCTGCGGCTGCATTGCATGGGCGTTAACAATTATATGTAAATCCTGCCCCTCCATACCAAAGCTGGTTGCAGCTAAAAATGCGTTCTATCCGAGCATAAAAAATGCAGGTGCACTGAGAGCAGCCTATGATGTAAAGGGGATTCCTGAAATGTCATCAGCTATCATATCAAGCAATAGGTTGTCAAGTTCCATGGTCAGAAAAGTGGCATTATCATGGGTCATCACATTGAAGCTTCTCCACTTGGCACAGTGCACAGTAAAACGTACACGATAAATATATTAATTAAAATAAAAAGTGATCCAAATTTTCTGATTTCCCAAGTTCAGATCCTTTTTTGTAAATGAACTACAAAAAAGTTAATCAAACATGTCGCAGGGAGCACAAACCCGAAACGCCATGCGCAGTGCTGTATGCTGCATGTTGAACACCTTTTATGAGGGTTTGGCCACTTATTTGTGGGGAATGGCTAATGGTCTTCGGTAAAGAACTCTTACACTCGAAAGCTGAATCATTTCTTTATGAGTTACTTCCCTTACACTGTGTTTAAACCAGTTTTCGACCACAGTTCCAAGCCAATGAAAAATAGCTGTGAAGTGCCTATCCACGTGCCCTGTCACTTGAGAAATGCTAGATTTACTCTTCAAATGACAGGCTGATGAGGAAAATGACGTTTTGCAAATTTACTATGATACAGTGGATGAAGACGAGAGTGTGCCTGAAAAACCCTTGCAGACCAGTTAAAATGATCAATTTGAAAAAAATCACATGATTGTGAACGAAGCTATGATTTTTATTTGAATAAAAAGTTCATTTAGAAATAAAAGGAAAATGTGAATACTTGCAGAGAAATGATCCTACAACAAAGTGCTTATATGTCATTTTTCTGTCTTTATTTTCTTTTATTTCTTGGCATGTTGTTTAAAATGTGCAGACTTTTTAAGACTCCAGTTTGATTTTCCACACTTTTCTAGGACCTTGGAATTACAATAAAACATTCCAGAACTGTCCAGACTTCTCTAGATTTGTACGAACACTGCTAAAATTAAACGCAGGACACAGTCATGTAGCAGCTTTATTCCATTCTAGGCTAAAAGAATTCATTATGGATGGGTTAAGACCACGTACATGAGCAGCAAGTGGGTTACAATTTACGAATGCCCATTCAACCCTGGCCAGAAACAAAACACAGTCCTAGTGCCATGAAGTGCAGTAAAAGTAACGTCAACTGTGTTAGGCATCACAGAAATTTTGAAACAGAAACAATCGATCTAAGCAAAATGCACAGCATGCAAGACAAAAGCAGCAAATACCTCAAACTCCAGCATTTCCTCCCACAGTTTTTCTCGCTTGGCAATGAGCTCTAGAATGTCTTTGTGAGTGTCATAATAGGTTCTCATTTTTTCCAGCTCTTGTTCATGCACATCCAAAAGCTCCTCTGTGTAGTTCTCTGGGAAAAATTCACATACAGAAATACAATCTTTCCATGAAGCATGCAGATTTCACACCAAAGTGCCATAAATTTGATATTTTGGCTAAATTATTCACAAGTTTCCACTCCCTGTTTATGGAATCTGTGGCCACGGCCATTTCCCAGCCCACATCGAGGCTCCCGATACTCGCTTGCTGTTTACTAGCTAGTTTATGAATGCATCTGGCCAGCAACTCACATTCCAGCCATGAAATAAATAAAAGTAACAAAACAACAACAGCAAAAAGTGGGGTTGTAACCTGCACCGTAACTGGATGCAGAAATACTAGCAAAATTTTGCACTGATAGTGTCGTGGTATTGTCTCTGTCGTGTCTAGGGGTATGGCGTTTATGTGTTTTACTCGTCTGCTCGTTGACTAGAGTTACAACAACATAAAAATGTGTCAAGAAGGGGGAAACTAACAATGCGATCGCTGCCTAATTTCATCAATTTCCAATCGGCTAAAGCCCCCACCCCCTTGCTTGTCACCCGCACAACTTAATAAAAAGCGGGCAGCGATAAAATACTATACTATTTATTTACAGTTACAACATAGAGTATTCTACTACAAAATGAATGATGCTCCAATGTACATCTACCGACATATGTAGAACAATCACTTGCACTTTCATATATTCATCCCAGCTACGCTATACGTATCTACATGCACACCTTATTTACCGGGTCATGAATTTTACCGTACCGATAATTCACATCGGTGAACACAAAGAAAATTTCATCCTTTCCGTAGTAAATCTTCTCTGAAAATGACGTCACGCCGACGTCTTAACCACCATAAGATTGACCGACGATCACACAAGAAATACCCGTAGGTTTCTACAAACCGACAAATCAACAAGTTTGATTTACTAGCTTTGAGTTACGGTCGTGTCTTACTTTCCTACACTGTACGTAAACTCACTTTCACGATGCTGGATAGGAATACCGCAGACGCCACGTCTCTCGGCCACCCAGCACTTGGCAACCCAGCTTTCGGCAATTTCGGCCAGCCGGCACTTGGCAACCCGGCTTTCGGCATTAACATTTGCGGTCGGGTGCCTATATAGCCCTGAGCGCGGACTTGCCAGAAAAACGCGAATGGGCTTTCTACCCGTTCTGGGTGGTAGGCTGTAGCCCGGAGTGTTATTCACCTCCACCTCGCAGCCGACCCCCTCTCAGGGTGACGGGTCAACCGGGGGACGGGCTGCGGGTTCCCCTCGCTCTCTGCCGGCTACCTTCCCCGCTCCACTGCGCGGTCTCTCCTGGCTGTTTTGGCGAGCCAATCGGGTCGGCCGTAACAATTTGCTCTACCTCCCGATTGGGTAGGCAACAAGACGCCAGAAAAATCATAACAGATAGCGAATTGGCAATATTTTGAGCATAAACAACTTGTGCATGGCAAAAATGACTATGTAAACGTTTTCAGGTGCAATTTTCTGCAAACGACAATGACTGCAAAGCATGGCTGTCAGTTCTACCTACTGCCCACCTAAGAATATTTTTTGTGTTCATTTCAATTTATTGAAAACCCACTTTGCAAAATTAATTTCCTTAGTTGTATCACGGATATGTACTTGCACAAGAAAATTCAAACAAGCAGCAGCATGCAAACAGTTTTTATACCCTCGCCGATTTCACTTAAATGACTTTATACACCTCCATCTAAAATTCTAGAGTTTTGAAAACTGAACAAGGGAACAAACTGCAGGCAAAGATTTTTTCTAAAAAATTCAGTAGACTTAAAATCGTACTGTTCAACAAATATCATGTACAGACCTTTTATATACATTTTTGGGGGTGGGAGAAGGGAGAATATTAGCATGCTTTTCATTTGGTTTCACAGCATGTATTTTCCACATTCTGTGAAAGGCTCGTACGATTGCACTGGTAAATAATTTTTACAAAAGTCATCTTACTGAAATGAAATTAGTTATCAGTTTTTATGTCCTTAACTCTTTGGATCCGAAGGGTTAAACTCAAAGGAGTAACCCCAGGGGGCGACACAGATTTACACTTTTAAAAAACAAATACTACTTGAAAACTACCAAATGCATCATAATATATTTTACATATTTAGAAAGATCTATTCTTCCACATCACACTGGAAACACTACTTTTAGTTAAAAATATTAAATTGTACTTACTATTTGGTGCCAAATATAGTCATTTTTTGCACACACAAAAAATTGGTACAAAAGAAGGTTTCACTGCTTGTACACTTCCCACAGGTAAATAAATCCAGTAATCAGGAGTATTCCACTTTGAATCTGTTGGTGAATGGTTCCACTGTGAAATAAAACACAATTGCACCCTTTCAGTTCACAAACTGTTCGCATATTGAGGTGTTTTTAGTGTCGGCATCTTCAGTATGATCGCGGTTATTTGTTTAGACACCCCCTCCCTCCGCTTCGGTATCTTGTCTCTGGCTTCCACTCTCCTCTTCCAAATCAGTGTCTCGAGACTCTTGACTCTGACTGTCTTCCAAATCTGTGTCTGACACTTTCGTGACTGTCGTTACTGGTATCGCTTTCTTTAGCTCTTCCAAAACGCTAAGGGCCGCGGAGAGACGCAAGGTCCTCTTCCCGCGTGTAGCCATTTTGAATAACGGAAGCAGACCTGGCCAGCCCCCACTACACTTAAATCTCGTTTGGCAAGCCCAAACTTTTCCGAAACTCATTTAGACAGTGCAGGGCAAACAGGCAATGATAGAGCTTTACAATGATATAAAGTTTAACCCCCCTTACACAGTATACTATCAACGCCGGATCCAAAGAGTTAACACGAATATGACAGTCAAATGCAAAATTGGCTCTAGTTTTTTTTTTGTAATCTGCAATAATTATTGTGTACATCGCGAAATGCATGCCAACAGTAATAGGCCTATGGTTAATACCTGTAAAAAATCAGGTCATAGACTACATCTTAGATTTCTTTGCCTGTCTCTTGTACAACTGTTCGGGAGCATCTCAGGGGAGTGTCCAGCAGGAGTCAGTCAGCATATTAGTGGACCATTTCCCCTGGTATCCTTGTTCCATTGTTGCGATATCTTGATGAAAACGTTCACCATGTTCATCACTAACCATACCACAGCTGTCGGGAAAGAAATTCAGATGGGAATGAAGGAAGTGGATCTGTAGAGACATATTGCAGCCAAGTTTCTGATATTGCATCAGCATGTCTTCCACTAGTTCCTTGTAGTTTTCTGCCCTAACATTCGCGAGAAAGTTTGTAGACACTAGGCGAAAAGCATTCCTTGTTTGTTTCGCATCACTCGGTAGCAAGTTGTTGAACCGGTCATCTATGAAGAGCTCTTGAATCTGAGGACCCACAAAACTCCCTCTTTAATCTTTGCCTCGCTGAGTCGAGGGAATTTTTCATGCAGGTGTCTAATCAGAAAGCTGACGAAGTCCTGTCCATGGTGAAGGGGGTGGTAGCAGGATTTTGTGAGCCTCAACCAGAGCTGGGTGCTGGATATTCTTCTCTCCAACTGCTACATTTTTTTTTGCGAGTCCATTCCTTCTGCAAGAAGTGCAGTTCCCTTGCTTGGCTATCCAACTCGCATAAGAAACACATGTATTTTGTATATCCCTGCTGCAGTCCCATTAAATGGGCAACTACCTTCAGATCACCACAGAGGTGCCACCTGTACTTGTTATACTCAAAGGAAGTCAGTAGCTGCTTTCAGTTATCGTATGTTTCTTTCATGTGGACAGCATTCGCCACTGGAATAGATGGAAGACGGTTTCCATTGTGCAAAAGCACAGCTTTACCACTCACAGAGTCTACAGTCTGCATTCTTGTGGGTCATGACTGATTTCTAAGGCATTCATGAAGCCCTGAATATCGGAATAGAATACCAGATTACCTTCCTTTCTGAGGAAAGGGTCCAACTGCTGGTGGTACTTTTGATATAAAGTAATTGTGACATCTTCTACAAGATTCCATTGTTGAAATCTTGAACCTAGCAATTTTGCCTTGTTCTTGGATAAGTCCAAATCACGAAGCAGGTTATTTAGTTCTTCCTGTGTTATTCTGTGTGGGGTTGATGATGCACCACAGAGAAAATCTGGATCACTGCATGCTGACGGACCAGGAGAAGAACCCTTGTCCTCATCAGCTGAATCAAGAGGAGATTATGCTGGAGGTTCTGAAATAGGAAGTCCTTCACTATGTGGAACTGGTCTCAATGCAGACGGAAGGTTTGGGTAGACTATTCTCGACTTCTTTTGCTTCGTTATTCCGCCAGAAAGAGCAGGAACCAAGCAGAAGTAACAGTCATTTGAGTGGTTGCTTGGCTCTCTCCACACCATGGGGACTGCAAACAGCATTGACGGTCTTTCGCCATTAAACCACTGTGAAATCTGTGTTGTAAATGTAGCACAGCATATATGCAGGGCCCAAGGATTGTCTTGGTCGCCAATCTTGCATCCGAAGTAAAGATGATATGCCTTCTTCACTTGAGAAGTGATACTTTTCTTCTGGTTGGCAAATGTCACTTCCCCACAAATATAGCGAATATTGTCCACGGTATTAACGCACTTTCGAGGCATTAGTGTTCTGTATTGTAAGAAAATGGATAAAATAATAACAGTTTTATGTAACAGTAGCTTAAACTATACCGCACAAAGTCTGAAATATTTTACATGCTCAATCTTTCCGACTGAGCTTTATATAGAACACTGCTGACGTCAGCTTACTTCAGCACCCGCCTGGCAGTAGAACTGCATTGGATCAGAAAATGATCCAATCAACTCTGGATGATGTGTGCATGATGCTATGATGAAATATTACATCATTCTAGGCTTATTTAGGATGTTGTTACAGTCCTATTGGATCAATTTACACTACGAAACATAGAAAATCAACTATATGAAATATCTTCAAAGCCAATAAAATATTCTCATGGTCATATTCATGTTCAGCACACCAAGCTACTACAGATTAGGACTTTTAACTCTTTGATGACGCGCAGCCGGCCTTCTAGTGACCGCCCGACTGACCCTTGAGTCTGCATAGGCTTACATGTTTTTTAAAAAATACCGCTTAAAAACTACCACACTCACAGTAATATATTTTACATATTTAGAAAGATCTATTCTTCAGCATCACAATGGATACAATACTTTTAGTTTAAAATATTAAATACTACTTACTATTTGGTCCTAAATACAGTCACTTTTTGCACACACAACAAACGAAACACGTGTAGCCATTGTGAACGACGGAAGTAGACCTGGCCAGCCGCTACACTAAACCTCGTTTGGCAAGCCGAAACTGTTTCCGAAACTCATTTAGACAGTGCAGGGGAAACAAGCAATGATAGAGCTTTACAATGATACAAAGTTTACTTCCCTTATACCATTAAATGCAGCGCTGCAAATTTTTTAATCTGTCAGATGTGTGCAGGGCGCGCAGCCTCGACGGTGAGTCGGGCCCGTCACTTGAAGTCAGGCTGCGTAGCGCCAAAGAGTTAACTCTTTGACACCGTACAAAACACAGACCGCCTGCTCCATTGACAAGGCATTGCAGCCGTACGTGCGATATTAAGTCCGTGCGCATTATGATTTTTAAAATTTCATCTGCTAATCTTTTAAGGGAAAGAACTCTTACAATCGAAAGCTAAATCATTTCTTCACGAGTTGCTTCCCTTTTCTGTGTTTTAAACTGACAATGAGACCGGTTTCTGGCAATAATTTGAAGCGAGTATCAACATGTGCTCTGTCACTTGAGAAATGCTAGATTTACTCTTCAAATTACACGCTGAAGAGCAAAATGACATTGTTTCGCAAATTTACTGTGGATGAAGATAAGAGTATTTGTGACTGAAAGACCCAAGAAAGTGATAAAGAAGAGAAAAATGTGCGAGCACGTGCAGTAAACAGTAACGAAAAGACTGTGTATAAGGAATGGCGAGGACTTTTTGATTTCTTCAACTTCAGTTGTGTTTCCATCAAAGGATTTACAAAATAATGGAACAAGGTCCAAGAAACACGGTAAGAAATGAGTTTTCTTTTATTATTGTAGTTAGATAGCACGTTTAAATAATGTTTTTATTGTTTTGGGGGATTTTTTTATGAATTTTTGAAAAAAGGCTAAAAATGCCCGTCCACCGGGACTCTACTCTAGGTAGGATTCTACGTCACGATTGAGTTAAGTTATATGCTGCCGCATCACAGGCTTCAGTCCCACCCAGTCACATAATACTGACACTGGGGCAACCAGTCTCAGTACTTTTATTAAGCATGACCTGGTCGGGGCGTGAACCACTGACCTTCTGAAATCAGACACTTAAACCACTAGACAGCTGAGGTGGTCAACTAAGATTGATTAGGCATGCCCCCAAATAATCATTTTTTTCTGTAGCTGTGTGCACATAGGGTCTGGAGGTATCTGCATATGTCTGCAAATCTGCAACTATGAGGCATCACTTAATAATATAAAAATTATATAATGGTGCTTTAAAGTGTAGCTTGTGGATATGAAACTTCTATTTATAAAATCACAAAAATTCAAATATTTCATTAGCAACTTTGGTATAAATACTCTAATTTGCCATCATGGAATTCTAATCTGTCATTACTTAGATTTATTAATAAGCGTATTTTGTGTTAACAAGTAAAGTTCCAAGCTATCACTGAAAAAATAAAAGCTTCAGTCAAAGTCAGAAAACCCCGAGCCGGATGTCACATCAAGAACGGGCCCAAGTCAAAGTAGATGGTACGTCGATATGGAATTCATTTCTTTACGGATTTTGTTCCGTAATTTATAAATCCTTTGATGGAAACACAACTGAAGTTGAAGTAAACAAAAAGTCCTCAGGATTCCTTATACACAGTCTGTTCGATACTGTTCACATCACGTGCTCGCTCGTTTTTCTCTTCGTAATCACTCTCTTGGGTCTTTCAGGCACAAATACTCTTGTCTTCGTCCACTTTATCACAGTAAATTTGCAAAACATTGTCATTTTCCTCATCAGCATGTCATTTGAAGAGTAAATCTAGCATTTCTCAAGTGACAGAGCATATGTGGATACGCCTTTCACAGCCATTTTTCACTCGCTTGGAATTGTGGTCGAAAACTGGTTTAAACACAGTACAAGGGAAGCAACTCGTGCAGAAATGATTCAGTGTTTCCAATGAAAGAGTTCTTTAGCTTAGATGATTAGCGATTCCCCGCAAATAAATCGTCAAAATCAATCGATTGTGCTTGCCGAGGGTAAGAAAGCGTGACCTATGCTGCAATGACTTTGCTGGCTACACGTCAGGAAAGAGTTAAAGTGTCATATAGATATATCATAAGGAGTATGAACAATAATGACAATTACTAGTAATCAAAACCTAACATTTAAACAACGAAAACGAAAAATCTGAGCATATCAGTGCGCTGGGTTTTCATGTCTAAAACAGACAATGGATTAAATCGTTTCCTCTGTCTTCTATTTCTTTATATGAACAATTGGATGAGTTGCACGATGATTCTCATGAACCCATTGTAAAAAGCTACACTCAGATGTAGACTAAACAACAGTACGGGTAGCTTGTGTCTTCAACAAATACAGTGTGTGTTACTATTTAATCTTGGTTATGTTTTGTTGTGCATAATTTATAAACTTTGTCATTGGTATGGCTATACACTAAACAGGACTATAAGGGTTGACATGTAGCTGCAATAGGTCTTGGAATATATCGCCTTGGGAAGGCAGTGACAGGAGGGAGGAAGGGGAATCTGTACTCTTGAAATAAGTAGCCTAAACTACGACTCCTCTGTTCACATGACACTCGTTATAGGGATTTCTCCACAGTTGCCATCTTTGTCTATTCTTTACTTCCACTAGCACAAAGGCTATGAAGTGACCTAGCTGCAGGATCAGCTTTTCATGAATCGTTAAAAAAAAAAGAGGACACATTTCCTAGCTTTTTGTGATCACTCCTCTGCTTATACCAAAACAAACTGTACTGCTATAATTTTTTTTTAATCACAGTGAAACTTTAACAGTGTACAACAAGCTTCTTAAACAGACCATACACCTGGCTTATTGCGACAAAAATTTAAGTAGAAATTAAATTTTAAAAATTCAGCACACCCTGAAGACTACCCCCCACCACCACAAAAAAAACCAGCTATCAATCAAAATATCTGGAAAAAAATAAAGCTTGAATTAGAAATGGTATGCGCTCTTCCTTCTTAGTATGCTGCCATGCACTGTCTTGATAATTTCAGCCTCTATGTAAACAGTGTGAAACCCTTACCATAGTAACTTATCATAACAGGTTATACAGTGTGAAGCTCCCTTCAGTAACTCAGTAATAAATAAGTCAAAGCGAAAAAGTTAAAACAAGTGTTTGACTTCTGTTTACCGATGGATGGGGTGGGGGTGGGGGTGGGGAGACGGTAAAAGACATTCACTTTTTTCCTGTTGACTTTACCTTAACTTTATTTCCTTTATCTTTTTTTCTCGACTGTTTTATTACAATCTTGGCCACCATGGAACTGGTTTTTGCAAACAATAAAAAAAAAAAGGATTTCAACAAAGGGCACGCCAGAACTATATTAGTGTGTCCAGAGAGTTTTAATGAGGAGAATTAATTTATGCTCCAGTATTTCCATATCTCACTCATGCATATTTTAAAATATTCTGCTATTTGGAACCTGATATAGTTTGCATGCATATTTGTTTTTAATCTGTATTACCACTACCAGTACTATTTAAATATTTTACACATGCACATTTACTGAATTACCCTGCAACAATGTCAACCCAACATTGGTTCACTGATTTATTGTGAGTTGATTCCGAAACAAAAGTTGGAAATTCCAATAAATATTCCTTTATATTCCTCCCAAAGTTACAAGAGATTGACATGATTTGCTGATAGTGTCTACTATACACTGATCAATGATTTTTATTCCACTGATACTGATCGACAGTTTAAGGCATCATAAAGAGTGCAAACAATAACGACAATTACTATTTATAAAATGGGCACATTTTAACATCCAAAACGAAAAATCTATCATATCAGTTCGTCATGTTTTCATTGCGATCTTTATCGCGATTAGTGTCTTGAGCTAGACAGCATGTGCGTTTCTTCTCACCATTCCGGGAAGCTAATGTCTCAAACACATAATATAATGGATTTAAATCTTTTCCTCCGTATCGCGACGATTCTCATGAACTCACTGTAAAAAGCTATGCTCTGGCCTAGCTTGTTCCTTCTGGAGATGATGTCACTTTGGCTGCTGTGCTACCTTCTAAGTTTTCGGCAATCTCCTGCGCAGGGACTATCCGATAGCTACACTTTAAGAGTATGTATTGTAAACAGACTTGTGCTTGATAGGTGTTGAGAAACCTTTCTTAGATTTAAAACAAGGGAACTGGACCAAGCTAAGACATGACAAAGACAAAGACAATCTACATGTTTCGGGGCACTACCCCTTCATCAGGACGACATAAAAACGACGAAAAAACGACAACGAAAACAGAAGAAAAAGACTTAGCTTCAGCAGATGTGGCGCATAGGCTGGACAGCAGGAAAATGACTAAGGGACAGTGAGTAAGAAGGGTTAAAAAGAGGGGGAGCCAATCGACAGGTGGGTAGGAAAGGGTGGGGGTGGAGGGGGGCAGGGTGGAGAGAGAAGGGTGGGTAAGGGGGTGTCAGTGTGGGAGAGAAGGAGGTGAGAGAAAAGAAGA
>SMGT01013768.1:116332-146227 GCA_004794575.1 Lanistes nyassanus | reverse complement strand
GACCCTCATGTTGTCGGCTGTGTGTGGGGGTGTACTGAAGTGACGTGCAACTGGTGTGTTTCTGCGGTGTTTAGTGTCAGCTAGATGTTCTGTGAAGCGGGTGTTGAGAGTGCATTCTCTCACCGATGTAGAACAGGGTGGGACAGAGGGTGCATGCGATGGCGTAGACGATGTTGCTGTTGGTGCAGGTGAAGTTGCGTTTGATGACCAAAGTGGTGTTGGGTGTGTGGAGTGTTGTGGCAGTGTTCAGGTAGGGGCAAGTGTGGCAGCGGGGGACATTGCACGGGGTGGAGCCGCAGGATGGGGGGGAAGGGGTGGTTGGTTTGTCTATCTTTATCATGTCTTAGCTTAGTTCAGTTCCCTTGTTTTAAATTTAAGAAAGGTTTTTCCTTCAAGCGGCAGTCACCTGTTTTTCTTATATCTTTTCATACCCTTCATCATCACAGAGAAGTCCTTTAAATTTGCATTTTTTAAAAAGTCCATGTATCACTGAATGGATTTTTGCTTTATCTCAAACCTGTAGTGAAATAAGTCTGTCATTTAGTTTTCTTCATCTTGTCCAACAGCTCTACTTCATGGCAAGAACATTCCATATCAAGCGTAAAGCAGCAAAGGTGTATCTTTCTGAATTATTGCGATAAATACAGAGACACACAACGCATCATCCCGATACAATCTAATGCTTCTAATAACAACTCTATACTGACCTTCTAAATATGGAAGAAATCCATCCCTCTGTTCTTTGCTGAAGAAGCAGCGCTTCCACCAGTCCACCAGCTCACGTCGCACACCCTCCACAAAACGCTGTAGATTGTCATACTTAAGTTGCTCACACCGCACAATCTCTTGTCGCAAGCTGGCTGCAACATTGTGCTTATGTCCAGGGTGTTTGGATTCAAACTCAACCCTCTCTAGCTCAGGGATGCCCAGTCTCTCCCACAGAGCCCGCACTCGTGCCCACAAATCATTCACTGTATGCTGCAGCTCTTGATTTTTTCTTTCTAGCTGGTAACACAGGGTACATATCCTTGGATTTGAAAAAACTCTGTAAATCATTTTAGCAGACACTAGATTAAAAGGGTAATATCATCGAAATAAACATGACAAGGTTTGCCTCCCCTCATAACCGTGTTCACCAAGTGTGCGACAGGCACCACAGGATTGTTCATACAATCATGGTCTCAAAAACTGAGCACCCTTGGTACTCTGGCATGAACTGAGGAATCTTGTAACTTTTTATTTTTTAAGAGATACCAGATTAAAATCATTTTGTCATGTTTATCATGTTGGTAAACATCAGTTGGAACAGCCTGGTTCAGATAATGTGTTCTATTTTTACGGTCAAGAAAGTCAACAGCTAAATCCTTTCAAAAAAACCTTTTTTGCTTTTCTGTCATGATTCAAGGAAACTTAGCTGTGATAGAACCAACCTGAGTTATATTGATGGATATTCATGTTGTGTGTCTTTTCAACCCCAAATTTCAAGTTGCAAAAAAAACTGTTCACTTACAACCCAGCTTTTAATACACTCAGCCGTACATGGAAGCTGCCATGTTGCCTTGATAAGTGATGTCAGGCAGGGAAAATCTACTACAGTACACAGTGGATAACCGCAGACACTTGTTAGTGACATCGTGAGATGATTGCTTGTATGCATCTAGGAGTTCTAGTTATAACCAAGACGAAATAAATGGATGAAGAGCTTGTTTCTATGCACTGTGCATTGCTATAAGGGTCCTAAGGGCCATGCATGTGGGTATAATTTCTATTTTTTTAAAAATCATATTGTATTGATACCTTATTATATAAGTAATTATCATTATTTAAATAATATCTTAACTTTTATCTCATGACCTTTCATATAATTATCTGATATAGTTGTAAAGTGTGTACACATACATGCTGCTTTTATCTGTGGTACCCATTTAAGTTGGAGCTGTGATGAGTTAATTAGGCCTAGCCTCCTGTTGTTTGCAACTTCCTCTTGCTCAGTCCCTTATGCCTTTCTTGATCACACACTTTGTATCAATTACAACTCAAACAGCTCCTTTCTTTAACATTTTTTAAAGTCCTGAAGCCAAGCAATCCAACTACATCATTTTAGCAGATGCCTTCAAAATAGTCCCATCTGAAGTAGTTCTCACATACAAGGTGAGATTTGTTCCATCTTTAGTCTTCACATGACGATCAACAAGGCAACCTGCCATTCTTCAAATTTGCCAGCTTCTTTCTGCACCGTGTAGCAATTTTTAGACCCGTGTTGATTGGGAGTGCAACCCCCCCCCCCCCCCAAAGAAAAAGGCGCGACTTCCATTCCATCTGCATTTCATGATTTGCACTCTTCGTTGAAAAAGCATAATAACCAGCAATATTTCGTTTTTCCTTCCAAAAGACCACTACAACATGGCAAAGCTCATGTACCGTTATTGAACAAAATTAAAATCTGGATTGTATGGAAATAGTACTGTTGCAACTAGGAATTTATAGTAGAAAAGATATTAGAACTAATGAATGCTACTTCAGGCATGGGAATTGGACAACAAATGGGAAAAGTTACAAAAAGGCAGTAAAGGAACTCCATATGGCAAGCAAAACAGGAAGTGAGAATGCAAAGCTCGTCATGAAAAATTTAGTCGACAGCGGAAGAAAACAAAGCATTTTCTTTACAGATACATAAAATTGCCTACAAAAGAAAATGCCACCTAATTTTGTTAGGTGGCAGCCAACCCCCCCCCCCCCCATCTGAATTCCGCCAAATGGCGGCCATGCCTGTACTTGGAGTGAACAAGGATAGGAAAGCAAATAATCTGAAGCAAGTAACCGGACAAAAAACAGCTAATGTTTCGGGCACCACCCCTTCCTCGGGACAAGGACAAGAAGTAAACATAAAAGTCTAAAAGCACAACCCAGAGAATTACAAGTGGACACTTATCTGATGCGGGTGGAGAAGAGACAGCATAAGATAAATCACAAATGGCAGCAAAAGATGGCGAACAAAATGGCAGCCAAAATAATGGTCATGCGGGTCAAAAGGTGGTCCAAACAAGAGGATGGGGGCGGGGGAGAAAGGTAAAGAAAGAGTAGATATAAATTAAAAAAACAAAAATAAATAAAATAATAAATAATATAATAGCCATACTGAGGAAGGGGGGAGGGAGAGGGTAAAGAGAGAAGTTGGAGGAAGGGGGCAGGTTGTTAGTCTTTCAGGTTCAGCTTTAGTGCCAAATTTGGATATGAAATAGGATTCCATATTTCTTCGATCTATGGCATCCCCTTTCATTCACCAAATCACGCAGACTTTCAGGTGGTCTCTGGTGTGGAGAGGGCTGTTGAAATGTGTACTTGGTGTGTTTCTGCAGTGTTTGGTGTCCGCTAGATGTTCTTATAATCTCTCATTGAGTGTGCGATCTGTTTCCCCAGTGCAGAGTATGTTAGGACAGATGGTGCATGAGATGGCATAAATGAGGTTCCTACTGGTGCAGGTGAAATGACGTGTGAAGGTCACTGACGTGTGAAATGACGTGTGAAGGTCACTGACGTGTGAAATGACGTGTGATGGCACAGGTGGTGTTGGGTGTGTGTAGAGTTGTGGTGGGGTAAAGATGTGGGCAGGTCATGAAGGGCAAAGGGGAGTTCTCAGTTTGGAATGGACTAGGATATTGTGGAGGCTTTGATCTCTGCGAGAAGCCAGAAGTGTTGGCTTGTGGAAAATGGTGGGATTAGATTTAGATAATAGATGCCAAACAGAGCGCAGAATTACGTAGACAGGTAAGTTGTGTGGGTGGTGGGAGAGGACCGCAATCGGACATGGTTCAGCCTTTTCTGTTTGGGTGGTGGACTGAAGTGCCAGACTGCCTGGGGTGTTTTAGATTTTCGTAAATCAGTCTGAAGAAGGTCAGAAGGGTAGTTGCGGGCCAGGAAGAAATCACCACCTCTGCCTGTTCCTCAAAATCTCTATCAAGCGAGCAAAGTCTTCAGATTCTGAGGAATTGGATACAGAGGATGCTGTGGATGGTGAAGAATGGAGGTCTAAGTAAACACGGCAGTCAGTGGGTTTATACACTATAAACCCACAGTGGGTTTATAGTTTATAGTGTATGGTAGTCGAGAAAAGAGAAGCTAGAGTGATGGTGAGGTCAAGGAAAGTGACAGAGGTAGGGAAGATAGGTGGAAATTCTGGACGAAGTAGATATAATTTAAAAGAATATTGGCTCCCAGTCCATTATCAATGTAACGCTTGTAGAATTCAGGTTTGGGTCCTGAAGAGAGATGATTTAATTTATGTCTATATGCTCTTGCTTTATCTTTCTCCCCACACCCTTCTTGTTTGGACCACCCTTTGATCCCCAGTTGGCCATCATTTTGTCCACCATTTGTGAGTTACCTTAACTCTTTGACACCGTGCGATAAACCAACAGCCCGCTCCATTGGCAATGCGTTTCCGCCTTACGGGCCAGATTAAGTCCGTTCGAATTATGATTTTTAAAATTTCATCTGCTAATCTTTTAAGGGAAAGAACTCTTACAATCGAAAGCTGAATCATTTCTTCACGAGTTGCTTCCCTTTTCTGTGTTTTAAACTGTCAATGAGATCGGTTTCCGGCAATAATTTGAAGGGGGGGGGTCCACATGTGGTCTGTCACTTGAGAAATGCTAGATTTGCTCTTCAAATTACACGCTAAAGAGGAAAATGACATTGTTTTGCAAATTTACTGTGATAAAGTGGATGAAGATAAGAGTATTTGTGCCTGAAAGGCCCAAGAAAGTGATTACGAAGAGAAAAACGAGCGAGCACGTGGAGTAAAGAGTACCGAACAGACACTGAGACTGAATGGCGAGGACTTTTTGATTTCGTCAACTTCAGTTGTGTTTCCATCAAAGGATTTACAAAATTATGGAACAAGGTCCAAGAAACACGGTAAGAAATCAGTTTTCTTTATTTATTGTAGTTAGTTAGCAGTTTTAAATAATGTTTTTATTGTTTTGGGGGATTTTTTATGAATTTTTGAAAAAAGGCTAAAAAAAAACCCGGCCCCCCGGGACCTACTCTAGGTAGGATTCTCCGTCACGATTGAGTTAAGCTCTTCTTCTCCACTGGAGCAACTAACATTTCGACAGATTTGTTTAGCTCCCTAAAGAAAATTATTATTAGGACAGAACTGGGACACCATCCAAAGTCAAAAATCTGTCTGTAGACACCCAGGGTTAAATAACTTCTTGAGTATCTTGTTGATATAGTCTTTATTTGAATATATGGAGGAGCTTTTCTTCAAAGGAATCTTATCCTTTTGTCCTGGAATCGACTGTGAAGTGTGTCAGGGGGACAGACGAAACAAGACACCACACAGGGATTTATCAGCTGATAGTATTTTTTCTAGTGCAGCGGGTAGGTCTCTGGTAGTGGCCTTTCAACAAAATGACCCACAAACTGGATGACGTCACATTTAAATCTAGAACACACTATCCTTCACAAGGTGTTAGCCTATCTGTCACAGGTACAAGTCGGTTTTCTTTTGAATATCTCCTTTCAATATTATAGTTTATGTAACTCTTTTTACCTGGCTGTGTTTTTAGTTTTGTCAACATCTCAGTTTAATGCACTGGAACAAACTTGGGGAAAAAATGCATGGAATCTGTACATAAGCATCAATTTTCCAAGAACAATTCAGTTTAAAATATTATAAATGACGAGATTTGGTTACCTCCTGACACAAAGTGTCCAGGGCACGCATGTTTTCAGTGGACAACTGGAACATGTCATCATCTTCACAGATAAGATCTCGTTCAAATGATGTTTCAGGGTCATGGTCCATCTCACTGCACAAGTCAACTATCTTCTTCTTGATGAAGACAAACTCTTTGTGGCGCTTCTCCTGATGGAATTAGGGTCCATAAATCAAGCCATTAAAAAATAAGGACAAACCACTTACACCTATAGAAAACACCATGTATTATGACAAGAAACATGTGACTGCTGCTTAGAGTAAAACATAAAGAGACAACAAACCAAGCAAAACTGACGAAATCAATGTTTTGGGGCATTACCCCTTCTTCGGGATGACACAGATAACAATTAAAAGTGGGCACTTAATTGAAAATATGTAGACAGTTCACCAAGGCCGAAGGACAGGAAATTAGTACCCTGATTTTTTTAAATCTTGCAATGTTTGACTAGTAAAGGTAGTAGTACAACTCACAATAATTTTGAAAATAATACACAGAAATTCACTAACCCGCTCTGCCTCTAGACTCTTGACATGGGCCTCAAGTTCATGTAGCTGATTGCGAGAAGGCACTGCACCTGAGGGAATGTAATATGGAGCAGCGCACAGCAGCTCACACAGCCGTTGGTCCTCCTCATGCAGCTTTTTAAATGTCTTTAGGCGTTCCTGCTTTTCCCGATTAAGGGTATCTAGACGACTCCGCAGCTCTTTTTCACGTTGAACCATAGGCATGTTTTCACCAACCTAGTACATATGACCAGCAGATCTCAGAACAAGTGACTCATGTTTAAAGGTATTGGGACACATGGACATCACTGCAATCCTTCTGAAAGAGGTACTGGGATCAACATGCTTTTATTTCAGAAACTGTTAACCATCTTTAACAAATATTGGATTCACAAACCACATTAAAAAACTCAAAGCCATTTTATTAGAGATATTTGACATTTTCCCCTGCTCCCCCAAAACATCGCCAAACTTCCTTTCCTGGGCGGAAATGACCCTGTGACGTCATGATTGTGTCAGCTACAATTCTCTGGTTGCATGCAGTGTCGAAGAGAGTGAAACGTTATGTTTGTCCTGCGAAAGCAGCTTTAGTGATGAAAGTTCTGTTGAGGCTGATGCAAATTAATTCTACTGGCAGTGACGAATACACACTTTATGATGTTCATGTTGAACAAACCACAACACAAGCAATACAGCAAGATAGCGATCTGCAGTTTAACTCACAAAATGATCCAAAAAGCAGACTTTTTTCCGAATGGTAAGTAAAAGAATGCACAAGTAACACATTTGATGTTAGATCTGGTTCTCAGTTGATTCAGTCGTTCAAAAAGTCTTTTTATTGTGTTTTAGGCACTAAAGGTCCTATTTGTTGTAATGTATTATGTAGTCCCGAACTGCCTAATAAAACAACTTGTAATGATCATACTTAAAAGTTATAAAACTCAGCTTTGAATCAGTTACTAATGTCATCTGTCATCAAGTATACTTGTATACAGTATAGTGATCAGATATGTACATCCTTAAACTAGATTAATTACAAACGCAATTTTCATGTTTTATGTATAATATAATTGCTGATTTTAACTAACTTTTAACTGTTACGTAGATTCTCCCACCCAATTTATATAAAGAAATATGTATATATTTATCTCACTAATGTACATGCCTTTGACTGTGTTCTGATTTAGCAAGTGGTGTTATGATAAAAGCACAAATAACATGCATTTTAAAGCACACCAAACAACTTGTGAAATGCTATAAGACATGAGACAGTGAAGTTCTTTATGTACAAGCTTGTACATTGTTTATCTTCACGCTTGTGCAAGTATTGCTTATATTTTAGTGATAAGCAATTTTCAAGGAGACTATTTATTACTGTACTACTAAAGATAGTTACACGGTTATCTCACAGCACACTGTGGCACGAGCCCCCATCCACCTACAATCTCCCCACAACAAAAGGTATAATTAGACTCCATAAGAGTGACAGAAAAAGATAATATTATTTACCGACAGTGAGTATTAACAGAATGACCACTGACATAGGCTCATTAAAGGAGAATGACTCCCAACTTTTTGGTCAGTGAACAAGCATTCCCTGCCACCACCCGCTCTACTACCATAACAACGAAGACAAACATACCTGATTCAACCGCACACACACCATGACCATGTGTAGGACACACAACACTTTCACCTGGTAGTTTGTACAGTTTGAACGACATAAAGAAATCTGTTCTCATGAATGGGCACCCCTCTGTTGTCCTGAAGACTGATGTCAGAAAGTCATCTTGGCTGCTCCTTGCTAGAACCAGACTCTTACTGCCGATCTCTCCTTCATGTCCTTTGGCTCTGGACACAGCTTACTGAGAGACGCAAGTGCTCTCCCTGATGTCGTAGCAGCCACCGCGCTGTGTGCCACTTTTTGGTCAATCTTCAACCTCCAAACTCACTCTCCTAGAGTTCAGTTGCAGCCAGCCTTCCTTTAAAGCTGGATCTTTGCCTCTGCTTTAGATGGTTGTCTGTCCGATATCCCTCCTTTACATTCTGCAGTTCCTCCTCTCACCCGGTTAGCATAGAGATTCTCCACTTCTTCAATGCAGCCATCCGCAAAACACAAACAAGCCAGTCAGCTGTATCCAGGCAAAAGTAAGACTTGTTGCTGAAGAGCAACTCCATCCACTGAGCTTGAGTCAGCACACTGTGGTCTATGGGCAAGCCTTGTGGTTCAACATTTTTTATCTTCACGCTTGACTAGCTGATGATAGCAGGTTGGCCATATGCAGCTGGTTGTGCGGTCTGGCTGGTGATGGCAAATTGCAGATATCAGATGGTGTGTCTGGATAGACGAGTGCTCCATTAGTGTTTTTCTTTTACTGTTTTAGGTGCCACCATTGTATTCTTCCAGTTGCATTGACCCACTGCTTCAATCATACGGCAGGGCAAGACTTCATACAGCATTCTCCAACTTACCTGGCTTACACCAACACTAGATGCAGGCACAGCATAGGAACGTTTATGAATTCTTGGGATAACTGAATGACTTGGTAAATTAGATCAACTATTTTGTTTTTATCAACCAAAGACTCTCGGTCATGTGAAACAGGTCTTATATTTATAAAGCACTGACCTTAGGAACAGGCAAGGAGAGTTCTTGGCAAAGTGCTGACACTTCATCAACAAAGCGTTGAATGTTGATCCCCATGTGGTCTCGGAGCTGCTCCTCCTCGTTAACCATTTCCTCCATAAGATTACACAGGTGCATGGACACCGTGCTGGCCCGATTACTAACCTGCGTCTCATCAATGCCAATTTCTTGCCAAATAAAGTACAACTTGTCAAGTGCTGCATCCAGTTTGCTTGTCACTTCCTCTTTTATATGCTTCTTGCTATAAAAAAGGGGAAAATTTTACATGTATATCATTTGCAAAAGTGTATAAGGAAGGAAAAGTGGATCGCCAAGTGCTGGCCTCAGAACCAAAAGGCCCTTGGCGATCCACTTTCCCTTCCTTATATGCTTTTGCAAATGACATACATGTAAAGAACCAATTATTTTCATGTAACGCAATTGTAAAGAAGAATGGGAGAAATTTTAGCAAGACCACATTTTTAGAAAACATAAGTTAGCACTGAACAGGGTTTATACAACATGGAGTTGGAAAAAACTAAATTTACTGAAATTTCCATAACCAATCTCCACTTCTTCAGTGCACATATTTAAAAGAACACATTCCTATTTCAGCACACACGTGCTCAGATTATTATAAAGTTCCTGAGACAAGTGGTTCCTCTAATGCATATTTATTTCCAAAACAAGGTTTAGGGTAAGTTCCTACTTTTGACTGGTGGTTGGTGGGTGGGAAAGAGAGAGAGAGAGAGAGAAAAAAAGGTTCTCTTTACCTAACAAAATCTTTGTGTTTTACAAGATATGGTCTTAAGAAAATTGATAAAAAAATTATCAATTTTAATACTTAACACCAAAAATAATGAATTGCATACACATTACTCATGGAGTGTCTGGAAAAAAATTTAGAAATTACTTGGGCGAGTTTTCTTTCTCCACCCTCTGCATGCTCACAGGCATTCTCTCTCTCTCTCAAGTAATCTGCATTATTTGTAATACTTTTTCTGGGTTTTTATTTTTCATTTGGCAGTCACCTTGTGTTATGTTGTCATCCCATTGAAACAGGCCATGGCCTGACAATAAAAATGAATTTTGAGTGTCTGTCTCTCCCCCCCCTCTCTCTCTCTCTCACACAGAGTGATATTTGTGCTTGAAATGATGAAAACTGTTTCCTTTAGGAGAAAGTGAAACTTAATCAGCATCCCCATGAACTAGTACGTACTGACAATGATGTTTTTGAGTTAAAAAATAAACTGTTATCTGGTGTCGGTCAAAAATGGAAAAAGTGCATAAGTTCAGTCCCCAGCATAAAAAAACTGCATCCACGTAGAGTGAATACTACATATTTATATCATGATCATTACTAGCAATATTTATTTTTATATACTACCTGTGATTATATCTTTAGTTTGAAAGCTCAGGGGTCTCTACGTTATGCATGCCAGCATAGTGTGTACTCCAACTATCTGTATGATCGCAAAATCTTCTAGGAATAGTATGCACGAATGACTGTATTTCCTGAAATCGATATAGTAGTAGTTCGAACTCAAAAGTGGTACGATGGTGCTTGAATATCAGCTAAAACCATTTTCATTTGATAATATAAATGATTCAGCTACAAAAGTAGGAAGCTGAAGCGCTTTGAATGTGATGTCAATCTTTGTTTCCAAACGTTTGATATTGTTTGTTAATCATTTTAAGTTAATGTTATTCATCCTGTTAGTATTATCATTAAAGAATATTTGCACAATTTATTATTTTGTTGACGTCCGTAACCAAACGTTTTAATTAGTCTATCGAAGCTAGTGTTAATTAAACTTGTGCACTTTTGCATCAGGTTTCAACATCGTCACCCGAGCCCTATAGGTTAAAGCCAAGTTACTAGTGACTGTGTAAATAAATGCAGAACAGCGCACATCTGTTTTTCTCTTATCACATACTATACTTGTGGCAGTGGATCAGTTTGCACAGGAAAAATGATCTTCGTTGTTGGTAGTAGTGGTAATCTAAAGTAGCACTGAACCGGTTCCTGTACAGGTTCTTTCAATTAAATTCAATTTCAACTTGAACTTTCATAAGAAAAACATCCAATTACATTATCATGATTATGATAATTTATTGCCTGGTCTCAAATCTGTGACCGAGCGGTGTGTAGAATTATCGAACAGAGTAAAGCGAAATTATAAAAGTACACATATTGACTGACAATCTCATAAACAAAAAGCCAACTGACCTCTTAGATGCCATTTTTCACGGGTTTGTTGTCACTAAATAAGTATCCTTTCGTGCTTGTACATCTCGGTTACTGCACACAAAACTTTACGACTTCATTTGAAGTACGCGCTGATACCGTTGGTTTGATTGGCCATTTTAAAAAGTCCCGTCAGCCCCTATGCTTCCGCTTCTGACGCTATCGTGTTACGGAGTGTGATACAGTTATTGTTTGGCCACGTCTGCGTGTTGATCTTTCGCAATTGCAGTGATGCCTTTTTTTTTTACGACACAGACACGCTGTTAAGACAAGTAATTAAACTTTGTCATTAACACCAACGGTAAATCAGTTTCAAATGCATGGTTTGCAAAATTTTATGAAGGGGACCTACAGGTGATCTTGACAATGAAAACGAGGCCCGCGATCTACATGTATTTCGTTGCCAAGCGGCCGGACTACCACATTTTTTTATACAACCCATCAAAGTTTATTTAAAGAATATGTATATGTTAAGCAAACAAATAGCAGCTACACATTGACAGATTCATGATAATCCCTCAAAACGTGGGTTTGTGTATGTCTAGTAATTATTCAGTTATTGATGGAGGTGTAAGGCCCTACCGCAGAGTTCCTAAGAAGTCCGTGGGCGCTACCCGGCCACTCCAGCAGCGGTCGTTGACATTTGTTTAGGGGAAAGTGCTTCCACCTCTCGGTGATTTCGCACTATAGGGGTGAGGGGAAGGTGGTGTTTGGGGTAGGGGGCGTGATTAGACTTCGGCGGCCAAGCTGCATGGTGGTGGAGGCTGTTTTGGTGTCCTGGCTACTCTGGTTGGCTGTCGTCGCGGTCCCAGCTGGCTGTTTCCTACTGACCTATCCCTAGTGCTAGACGTTGCATCTTCCTTGTATTCTATTTTTTGGTTAGGGTTATATTTCCCTCCCTTTTTAAATGACGCTTTGATTTTTAATTTTTAAAAAAATTATTTTTAGATGTGTCTTGCGTCAGGATGGCTATTTACCACCTGTAAGCTCAAGTATGTGCTGCCATAAATCTTTGGGTGGGTTAAGAGCTGATTTCAAATTTAGTGCCAGTTTATGTTTGATTAGTTCTTCTTTAAGGTTTCCCCTTTCTTTGCTATTTAGGTTGCACTCCAACAGTATGTGCGATGTGTTAAACTTATCACCAGAGCAACAACTTAATGGATTTGTGTACATCATGTGGCATTCGCCATTTAATCTCATTCTGCTTATTCTTGCCTGGTCTGTTCTAGTAGATTTCAATATTGTTAGACTGTTACTCGGTAGTTCTTCTATTTCCTTTCTTGTTCCTTTAGCTTCTTTTTTGTAGGTCTCTTCCCATCTTAGTTTGATTGTTGGTTTAATACCAATTTTCCCTTCTTCTGCTGAGATACCCGTGTTTCTTTGGATAGGATTTATGTTAGGCTTTGGTTTTATCGCTTGTCTAGCTAGTCTATCTGCTTCTTTGTTACCTTTTATGCCAATATGCGAAGGGGCCCAGAGGAATTTTACCCTTATGCCTTTATTGTGTAGTGTATTTACTTGAGATAATATTTTGTACACTAGATCTAATCTTTCTGGTGACTGGTTTTGAATCGCCTGCAGTGCCGACAGCGAGTCCGCAACAACTACAAATAGCTTTTCTCTGTCTGATTTTGGGTTTGGTGTCTTTATAGCTATCATATGAAGAGCAGCAAGTATTGCTGTGAGTTCTGCTGTAAATATTAATGCGTGATTTGGAAGTTCGCCTGAGATGGGTGTTTCTTTGGAGGCATAAACGCCTATGCCTGTAGTATGAATGGTTGGGTCGTGGGAGCCATCAGTATAGATTTGGGAGTGATCTTTGTATGTGGTTTTCAGCTTCTGTTGGAAATCTGCTATAATTTTGTCAAAGTGTATCTCTTTCTTGTATTTGGTAAGTTCTGTGTCTACAATCGCTTGCTGTATAGTCCAGGGTGGAGCATGAGGGTGCACATGTGGGTAAGGGGCTTCAATGCCAACATCAGCCCCATTTGTTTGTTCCAAGTCCTGGGTGCATTTCTGAATGCTAGGCTGTGGAGTAGGTTTGCCTGTCCGGCGTTTGTGTGCTGTGGTATGTATCTGTCTGACTGGATGATCTGCCGGAAGGCACTTTATCTTATAATAGTAACTTGCTGCTTTTTCTTTAATTATTAAGTTTATTGGTTTTTGTCCTGTCTCTGCCAACACCGCTATGTTAGGGGTGCACACAGGGACACCTAGGACTACTTTTAGGGCTCTAGCCTGTACTGACTGGAGTTTATTTATTTGTTGAGCATTTAAATGGATTAGTAGAGGGGCTGCATACATCAATCTCGACGTTACGTGGACTTGGTACAGGTTTAATAAAGACTTTGGATTTATGCCCCAGCTATTACCTGCCACTGCTCTCATTAGGTTTATTGCCTGCTTAGCTGCCTTTGTTATTTTCTCCACATACGGATTCCAACTTGCATTATCAGTAAAGATGACCCCTAGAAATTGAATCTGGTTACTGTAATTAATAGCTGTTTGAGTTAATTTTAGCTGAGGGTAATCTACCTTCTGGTTTCGCTTTTTGAAGATTATCACCTGAGTTTTTGTTGCAGACAGTTTGAATCCATTGTTTTTTAACCATTTGGATACCTGGTTAAGGTCTTCCTGGACTTTATCTAGTCCTAAGAATCTATTTTACCAAGTAGGGTTGTGTCATCTGCAAATTGTTTGACTTTTACATATTTAACACTCTTTGGGAGGTCTGCAATCATTATGTTAAATAGAAGTGGACTTAACACACTCCCATGGGGTACTCCATTATCCAAAGTTACTTCCCTGGATGTTTTGTCTTCTACCCTAACTTTGATTCTTCTGTTTAGCATAAATGATTCTACTAGTTTAATCAGTCTGTGGGGGATGCCCATTTGGTATAATTTCTGGATCAAACCATGGTGCCAAAGATGTCATATGCTTTGTCTATATTCAAGAAAACTCCACATAGATTGACATTTTTTTCAGTTTTTGTATTTATGATTTCCTGTTGAAGAGCTTTCATATGGTCTATTGTGCTACGTTTCTTCCTCAATCCACTTTGTTCTGGGGGGAGGATGTTTTTGGTTTCACAGAAGAAGTTTAGTCTATTTTTGAGGATTGTTTCTAAGGTTTTTCCTAGCTAAGATGTGAGTGCTATTGGTCTGTATATAGCTAGAGGGGGCTGTTTTATTTTTGCCAGGTTTGGGGATTGGTATAACAACTGCTACTTTCCAGCTACTTGGAAATATACCTTTCTCAAGGATGTCATTAAAAAGATGTAAGACTAATGTCTTGATACTGGTATGACTTGTTTAACATCTCGTAAGTTATGAGGTCAGGGCCTGGAGCTGAATCTGACTTTTTAGATTTTAGTGCTAGTACGAGTTCTTCCATGGATATTTTTTCAGTTAGCTTAAGTGGATCTTCCAGATTTTTTGGCGGGTTAAAATTTCTTTCTGATATTTCTCTGAGTGTTTTAAAGTCAGAGTCTAGATTTAAGTTTGAGCTGGCTTCTTGAAACACCTCTGCCAGGAGGTTAGCTTTATCTTCATTTGTTTCATACTTTTGTTTGTCTTTTAGTAGGGTTGTCCTGGTGGTCCTGGGACCAACTCTCATTTAGGTTCGAATCTAGGTCTAAGGTTTCTGTGAACTTATGCCATTCTTCTCTTTTGGCTTGTAGTATAGTGGATTTGGCTGAGGATTTTGCTTTTAAGTATTCTGTCCTTATATTTTCTACATTTTTATGTTTCTTCCATAATTTTAGTTTGTGTTTTCTGTTTTCACAGCTAGCTCACATTCTTTAGTCCACCAAACTTGACCCACAAATTTATTTGTTTTGTTAATGCCTACTGGTGTAGCCATTTTAACTAAGTTTATTATGGCTTCTGTCAGCTTTTTAGTTTTTGTTTCTGTGTCATCTTCGTTTTGCCGTATGTCTCCTATTTCAGTTTCTGCGTACTGATCCCAGTTGGTACGTTTGGTATGTAGTCTGGTTGGTTCATCTTGGGGTCTGACTGATTCTGCTTCTAGCATGGAAATTAAAATTGGAAAGTGGTCCCTACCTAGTGTCTCATCACCATTTACTTCCCAGTCTAAACAGTCAGCTAGGGTTGGGGTGCATAATGTGAAGTCTATTGTTGACATTTGGTCTGAATTGCCCTGACAAAAGATGAGGGTGGGTTCCCCATTATTTAGTAGCACTAAGTTTGTGTTGTCTATAGCCTCTTCTATCATTTTCCCTCCCTTATCAGATTTGGGTTTGTTGTGGTCCCAGAGAGGATTTTTAGCATTAAAGTCTCCCATTATCAAATCTCCTGAGCTAAATACGTTTGTCAAATCCTCTACTGCGAATGTGTTATATTTGTTAGTTTGCGAGATGTACGCATTAACTATCTTGAGCTTTCTGCCAGATGCCAATGTGATCTCAGCTATGACCATCTCTATTTCAGGGTTTATGTTGTGGTTTATTTCCGTTGCTGTGATGTCATTTCTAAAGTATATTGCTACCCCTCCTCCTCTTTTAGGTGTAGGTCTAGATTTGAATATTGGGGGATATTTATATCCACAGAGTGGGATAGGGTCCTTGGTGAAGTTTGTTTCTTGAAAGGCAATAACTTCAGGCATGTTATTTTTTATGAACTTTAGCAATTCTATTCTATTTTATTGCATAAGCCTCACCATTCGAACATCCATTTTAGATCAAAAAGTTCATTAATCCTGACAGTGTTTTTAGCATGCTAGTTAACAATGACATTTGTGGTTGGAGGTTAAAGTTATCATCCTGGGTGGTCATGTTTGTGTATTTGTTTATTTTATCCATTAGTGTCAAAAGTTCTTCTGTCAACGTCTCTATTTCGTCTGGGTTGTCAGATTTCTTGGTCTGTGGTCGGTTCTCAGTCTGCGTCACCACCACTGGCACCACGTTACTGTCAGGAGTCGTTGTGGCCAGGGTGCTGTCGTTAGTTACAGTTTTCTGGGGCTGACCGGATTCTGTTGCTGGAGGTGGGAACTGGCTGGGAGGCGTTGCAGGGTTATCCACTACCTGGGTAGGTACCGTTGATTCTTCATTTTTGTCGGCCTTCTTCTCCCAGTAGGAGTTCTTGGAGGCCTTCAGTACATCGCTGTACGACATTTTTCCGGTCGCACTGATCTTGCCGGCCTGCCGATGCACCTTTCGACACGGGCCGCCTCCGTATCTGGCACTGTGGCCTGCGCCTCCACAGTTCACAGATTAAATTCCTCCTTCTCCTGCACTGTGCACTGTCTGGTGTCGTGACAGTCTCCACATCATCCACATACTGCTTTCAATCTGCAATGTTCGGCGATGTGGCCAAAACCATTGCAGTTGAAGCACTGTCTTTCGGTCTGGTGTACTTGATAAATTGTAAATCCTATATCTCATCTCATCTCAGAGCATCTGGAACCCAGAGCATCAGAGGATCTGATCTGAGTGATCTGATCTGAGACAGCAAATCTACTGAGCCAGCGCTCTGCTCTGCGTGGCTTCACCCACCATAGTCGACGGTTTCGGGGCGCGGTCGAGTGGTGGAGAGCCATAAGCACGTTTTCTTAACAGTTTGTAAAATGTTAACTTCTAAATCAAACTCATTTAAAATTAAAAAACCTTTTGCTAACACATTCGATAGCATCTAACCAGACTGATTATCAAATTTAAAAGTCTCATCTAACTAGGGGAAACGAAAGCCTTCCTAACATAAAAATGGGGGATCGACCCCCAAGACTAAAACCTGTGGGCAGAGCTATAGGCGTCGAAAAAAGAACGACGCGTATAGTGCCAGCAGACAGCAAAACACGACGACGTGCGGTGACAGAAAATGACCCGTACGAGACTTCTAGCGTCAGCAGCAGGGCTGACACCATGATGACGGTAGGAGACAACGACCTGAACTCCGATTCAGACTCAGATGACGGTTTCCAAGTTGTAACTAGGAAAACAAGGGAAAGAAAGTTCAAACCCAGAACTGAAAAAAAACCCAAAAAGCCAACACGAAAAAGAAAACCAGTTTAGGCACAGTCCTGATTGAACCAAAAGTAAAAGACAACCAAACGTTAAAAACTGCAGGGCCTGGTAGGCTAACTAAAGAAATAAAAGCCATTTTCGGAGATGTGGAAGAAGTTAGGACAAACAAAATAATCATAGGGTGCAGAGACCCAGCCCAACACAACGTTAGCAATGGAAGTCAAATGTTCTTGGGAGTGGCAGTCACATGCTACAGACCAGGTCAGGGTGACAAACCATGAAAAACTATGAAAAAAGGCCTAGGCGTATAAATAGAAACGTTCCCCTAGAGGAGTCTCTAAGAATCCCTAAACTCTTTTTTTTACAAAGAACTAAGTCAGGGCTTTAAAAAGATTCAGTATTAAAACGAAAGAGGGAATCATCCCCAGTAAGACAGTACTGACAGAGTTCCTTGACAGTGAGACCCCCCAGACTGTCAAAATAGGATTTACAATTTATCAAGTAGCAGCGGTCTCACCGACCTTAAACCTATAACATAGGTCCACGGACCTAAAAACCCCCCCTAGATTTCTGTCTCGGGGTCAAGGTCGTGGAGGTTAGAATATCGGTCAACTTGTCAGTACGGGTATTCATTTCTAGTCGATGTGTCAGCGACGATCGCGATGACCGATTCAAGCGAGCTAAAGGTGAAAAAGAAAAATGCCATAATGGAGAAAATTGTTGTATTGTCGGCTGTCACACCACTTCAGCTAAGCGTAAAGGGTTATATTCTGTAAAACTTCCGAAGAGCAGGACAACTGAAGATATTTGTTGATTCGTGCTATCAATCGCTGGGACAACTTTAGCCCCGAGAAACTAGAAAGCAAAGATCTGCTCTCGCCACTTTGATGGAGTCTTGACAAATCCCGTACGTGCACTTGATGACGCACAACTCTGAGACAATACTGTACATACTTCGTATGTATTTGCAAGCTGCTATGAAAGTATAATTTCAGATTTTCCATTTAATCAAAACTGTACGGTCTAAAATCAAAGGCAGCATATAAATAATTGATTTTGTTAAACCTTTTATCACTAACAAAAATATGATTCCTTTATTACGGAGGCTATGCAGAAATGTTTTACTTAAAGTGGTAATGTTCATTATGAAAATAGACTGCATTATCTTAGATTTTACAGTGTGGAATGTAAAAGTTTACAAGGTTACAACATTACCCATATATATGTTGTCTGTGATAAAATAAGTACTCAAATCTTATATACTTCCATGTAATTATTTGCCAAAAAGTAGACAGAATTAAATTTATTAGGAAATCCACTCATCCTTTTGGATTGTCACTTTAAAAAACAAACATAACTATTAACATTTGCAATAGTCTGGCCACCGCTACTGCCAATGCAGAAACGATAGGTGTTCTCAGCCTTTATAAGCAGTCATTGGAACACATGGCCGAATCAAATGCGTATTGAATTTTTTTTTAACCTACCAAATGCAAACAATACAAAGCATATCGAGCGGACCAAAGGAAGCCTTAGTGATGATGCTGAATAACAGCAACAATATCCGTTCAAACACACACCTTTTTATCATCGCCATTCCTTTTTTTTAAACTACCTGCAGCAACTTCACTCTAAAACAAGTGAAACGATACTCTGCAATGTTTTTGACCATCTTCACAACTGAAACTTATCATCAACCAGAACTTATTAACTAAAAAGCTCAGAGTATCCCCTATCTTCAGACATTTTTATCTTCTGTTATGTTTGTATATGTTATTAGCTCTTCACAGCGGTGTATCCAAGCCGGTGTGTCTGTCTTGCACGTCACACGTCTATACTGTGTTTAAACATCGTACAGTACATACGTTGCCTAGGGGTGCATGTTTCACATCGACTCAAGACAATTTATTCATTACTCAGATCGATTGCGAGTCGCTTTGGAGATGCAGCCATCACCTAATTACTAAGCGGAATGAGGACCAGGACTCTCGATGTGGGCTGTGAAATGGCCCTGCCCACAGTATCCTTAACACGGGGTGCGAAAACTTGTGAATGGGGTCTTTCGTAGTTAGATGCGCAAAACACATACACGGCAAATCTGGAGGTGTCAGAACTTCCTTTCCAGGCACTTCGCTATGGCGAAGCACCAGCGTTGGAAAATTGCTCCCGAAATCTGTAGTGTATACCACATATTTCTTTTGGAGATGTTGAGGCGCACAGCAGAGGTTCTGGGCAAGACGAACGTGATCGTGGATACAAATATTTCGCCGAGAAATAAATATCTAACGTGCGTGATAAGTCGACGAATGTCTCGTTCGTTCATAGATCTGTGTGGCAGTGCAGAAACAATGATAGCAAAGTTGTTTGCATAAAAGTACAGTGTTAAAATTGTTTTTTGACTATCATACAAATGTATAAGTAACAGTATAAAAACTGAGAAATTATTACATGATAAAAACGAGGCTGGTGAATTTGGTAGGGAAGAATGTTTATTTATTTATTGTCCATCACATTGTGCTAATGCTTGCGTGCGTTGCGAACATACTTGGTAGTTTGGTTTGTCGCCTTACAAAAATTAAATTATTATTATTATTTTGCTAATTATATTGTGTCTCGAATACTGCTCAATCAACATATAGCTACTCATAATTTTTTTCATACATCATGCAGTATGTGATACTCGTTTCTGCAGTATCACCAAATCCTTACGAGGATGGTTGCTGTGCAACAGCTCATTTTTTAAAAATTTGTACAAAGAAATAGATACCTTTTCCAAATTTTCCTTTCTGCATCGTAATGCTGTTTTACTGCATAAATTTTGGCAAGTACTAGAATTTGTACTTTACACGGCAGACTGGTAGATGTGTGGCATTATAATTGTTAAAGAAAAACAAGTGACTGCCGCTTGGAGGATAAACCCAAATTAAATGTAAAACAAGGGAACTGTACCAAGCTAGAAAGGGACAAAGACAAAGACAATCTACATGTTTCGGGGCACTACCCCTTCATCAGGACGACACACAAACGACGAAAAAACGACGAAAAAACGAAAAGGAAAAAGACTTATCTGCAGTAGAAGTGGCGCGTAGGCTGCATGGCAGGAGAAAGACCAGGGGATAGTGAGTAAGAAAGGTTGAAAAGAGGGGCAGCCAATCGCACTGCTTTTTCTCTCCCTTTCTCTCTCCCCCGCCCACTCTCCACCCCCACCCTTCTCTACCCTTTCCTACCCCCCTTTGATCTTCCAGAAAACTGCAAGGTTTTCAGTGGTGACCCTATAAGATTAGCATATTTTACGTGATACTGTATTTTGATTGGCTCCAGTTATTCTGCGCGTTTTCATGCTCCACACCCAGTAAAAGCCGAACAAAGGGAAGACCTCAGAGTAGTGGTGGAGCCAGAGGAGAGGCAGTACTGGCAATGTAACGCACCACGAGAGCCGAGACTGGACAGTAGAGGCAGGGAGGTGGGCAGAAGAAAATGTGCGCAGCAGCAGCGGTGGCCTCCAATAAAATGTAGAAGGCCTGTGACAAAGTATTTTCCTTGGTTTGGAGTGAGAGAGAGAGAGAGAAAAGGTTACCGGAGCGAACCCGCTCCATCACACAAGGGTCACATGCATGCATAATTCTCCGAAAGACCCCTTAGCGGCTTCGCAAGTTCGCGCTTCCATACCGCTTGGCAAGATTCCCAAACAGCGCGAGAGGCAAGGCGGTTTCGACCTGATCATCACTTCCTGTTTGCTTTCCATTTCTCAGTGTATCGTATGTAGTACCAAATGCTCTGGGCATGCGCATGCCAGTTGCTAACCACAACAATAGTGACGAGTATATGGACGAAGGTTCGTGTACTGTGTGACATCACGACTTCAGCGGTAGTGACTAGTGACTTGTTTACAATAGAAACAATGAAGTTGGTACCTACACTCTAAACCCAACCCTACCCAACCCACCTCTACACCCACTAGCTATAAAGCGGAAGTGAGTATCAGCAGCCTCGTAAAATGGCCGCGGCCACAGATTCCGTAAACAGGGTGGTGGTTTAGCTGTCGTCGCTGTTCCTGTTGGCTGTTTCCTATTGGCTATGCTTAAGTGCTAGACTTCCTATCTCTGTATTCTAATTTTTGCAGTCTCAACCTTGAATCGCGCCATTTTTATCTTAGGATACTCCAGAGTCCGGATACTATGTAGGCCTACACAGTGCACAACGTCTTTACAAGTCCACGCTGACCTGCAAGCTCACGCGCGCGCGCACTCGCACACAGAGAGAGAGAGAGAGAAGGCGGAGGGCATGCACGCAGTCTATTGAGTCAGGCAAGAGTTCTCTAGAAGCGACTGGTGCTTGGGCAGTAAGCTTGCGGTAAAAACCAAGTAACTGAAGCCAGGCATTACAAAGTCTTTACCTCCCGTCTCAACCCATCACCCCGAACGGGTGAACAGCCCATTTGCGACCTGGCAAGCCCGCGCACGGGAGTATAAAGGCAGCCGATAGCTAGTCGTGAATTGCCATGTGTTTGATGTGTTTGTGTTACACATCACACGTACTGTTGGAGTGCAACCTAAATAACAAAGAACGGAGAAGCCTTAAAGAAGAACTTAAACATATATAAAGAAGCAACCTGAAATCAGCCCTTAGCCCACCCAAAGATCTTTAACAGCACATACTTGAGCTTACAGTCCAGGTAGTAAATAGCCATCTCGAAGCAGGACATATCTAATAATAATTTTTAAAAATTCAAAATCAAAGCGTCATTTTAAAAAGGGGGAAAATTTAACCCTAACCAAAACTAGAATATAAGGAAGACGCAACGCTAGCACTTAGAGATAGGTCAGTAGGAACCAGCCAACAGGGACTGCGACAACATCAAACCACAGAAGCCAGGACACCACAGAACAACAACAGCCTCCACCACCACCAGCCCAGCCACAGAAATCAGAGCACATCCCCAGCCCCCACAACCACCTTCCCCTCACCCCTATAGTGCAAAATCACCGACAGGTTGAAGCACTTTCCCCAAAACAAACTGCCAAGTGTGAATTAAATCGCCACGAGGTGGAGGCATTTTCCCCCCCAAAACAATAACAACAACATTTTGAATTGCCGAGTACACCCAGTCTCCTGGGGTAGTTACTGTAGCCGACTACATCCAACCTCCTGGGGTAGTTAATGTAGCCGACTACATCCAACCTCCTGTGGTAGTTACTGTAGCCGAGTACATCCAAACTCCTGGGGTAGTTACTGTAGCCGACTACATCCAACCTCCTGTGGTAGTTACTGTAGCCGAGTACATGCAAACTCCTGGGGTAGTTACTGTAGCCGAGTACATCCAACCTCCTGGGGTAGTTACTGTAGCCAACTACATCCAAACTCCTGGGGTAGTTACTGTAGCCGACTACATTCAACCTCCTGAGGTAGTTACTGTAGCCGAGTACATCCAACCTCCTGGGGTAGTTACTGTAGCCGACTACATCCAAACTCCTGAGGTAGTTACTGTAGCCGACTACATCCAAACTCCTGAGGTAGTTACTGTAGCCGACTACATCCAAACTCCTGGGGTAGTTACTGTAGCCGACTACATCCAACCTCCTGGGGTAGTTACTGTAGCTGACTACATCCAACCTCCTGGGGTAGTTACTGTAGCCGACTACATCCAAACTCCTGGGGTAGTTACTGTAGCCGACTACATCCAAACTCCTGAGGTAGTTACTGTAGCCGAGTACATCCAAACTCCTGGGGTAGTTACTGTAGCCGACTACATCCAACCTCCTGAGGTAGTTACTGTAGCCGACTACATCAAAACTCCTGGGGTAGTTACTGTAGCCGACTAGCCGACTACATCCAACCTCCTGAGGTAGTTACTGTAGCCGACTACATCAAAACTCCTGGGGTAGTTACTGTAGCCGACTACATCCAAACTCCTGAGGTAGTTACTGTAGCCGAGTACATCCAAACTCCTGAGGTAGTTACTGTAGCCGACTACATCCAAACTCCTGGGGTAGTTACTGTAGCCGACTACATCCAAACTCCTGAGGTAGTTACTGTAGCCGACTACATCCAACCTCCTGGGGTAGTTACTGTAGCCGACTACATCCAACCTCCTGAGGTAGTTACTGTAGCCGACTACATCCAAACTCCTGGGGTAGTTACTGTAGCCGAATGCGACAGTTATCCGCGACGTGGACACAGAGGGCCAGTTGCTGCCGCCGATCCGTTAGAATGGAACTGTGGAGCAACACAGGGGCGGCTCTTGTCAGTCATAAAGGAACTTGGAAACGTAATGGAACCGTTGCTGGGACGTGGAGATGAGAGATGTGGCATCTGCAGTAGTCCTGTCCAGCATCGAGAATCAGTGAGTGTACGTAACGTGTAGACTAGCTTTAGGGAGAGGTAGCTGAAACGATCGTAACTCGAAGACAGTTGGTAGAAAATAGCCTTGAACAGTCAGTAGTTAAGTTTTTCAGGAACTTCCAAAAAAGTATACACCATAACTATTGGTTAGTCGGTTCGTCCAGTCGGGACCAGTCAGATGTAGGGAGAATACCTTTAGCCAAGGTGACCATCGGTCGCTCGTATTGAAAGTAAAGACGTCTGTGACGTCCTTTTAGAGACAGTCGGATTTACCGCCCTTGTAGGGAGGACAGACGAATTGTCTTCGGTAAAGAGTCTGGTTTCTCTTGTTTCGCCGATGTGGACTATCGGCATATAGTAGTTTTGGTTGAGCGTCCTGTAAATAGTGTGTGCGTGTAGATACGTGTAGCATGTCGCTGTGATGAGTGCATGAGAGTGAGAGTGGTTCTCCTATAATCCATATGTGTTGGTAGTTGTGCAGTGAAGTATTATTCGTTGTAACTGTAGAATAGTGTAGTATCGATGCCCTCTTTTCATTGAGTTGTGAATGTGGCAAGTAAGGGGGTGGGGGCTTGAGCCGGAACGTTTTGGAGATTTACACAAAAATCAGGCAGCGATCACATTGTTAGCGATATGAAATTGAAGTGGGATGAAAAGTATAAAAAAGAAGCCAAGGGCACAGGGAGAGAAATAAAAGAATCACCAGGTAACGAGCTATAATATTAATATCATCCGCTTTGCAAAGACCCAGTGAGCTGCATTTGTGGGGTAGCATACCACACATATCGTGCGTGATCTAAACACGCAGCAAAGGAAAGACTTTCAAAAGGACACGTTCAGCTACAACCATGCCCTGAGTCTAAAATCCTCCCTGAACCATCCAAAAAAGGGGCAAAATATAATGGAACTAACAACGCAGGTAATACATGGCCAGCCAAAAGTTAGATTTATTTTTTAAATCTCAAGGGGGTGTAAACTAGTGATGACTAACAAATATTTCTTTTGTCCCCTGACCTTGGAAGGATGGCAGGAGGAGACAGAATAACTGAAATGGTTCCTGGTGTCAGTTAACTTTGGGCTCAGTGCACTTCGGTCAGCAACACCCACCCACCCCTTAAGCAAAGATGCGTTAGATGTACAGAATGTACAGAATGTACAGAATGTACAGCCAGTCTGAGTGGTAGTGACAGTAAGCCGAGTTTCATGAGAAAGAGGAACGATGGGCAGCGAGGGAAAAGGACATTATTGTGATCAGAAAATTACAGGCGTATTTAAGAGCAGAAATAAAAGGGAAGATTACTTGTCCAGTACCAGCTAAAGTACTTCGTGTACCTGCAAACAGACATTGGTTGGTTGCTTGCTTGGTTGCTTGGTTGGTTCCTAATATCCCGTCACAAACAAGGTTTTTATCAGGACGGTGTTGCTTAGACAAGTTGACATGCTGCCACACTGGGACTGCTGTCACAACACAGGCTTCAGTCCCACCCAGTCACATACTGTGTGTACTGACACCAGGCCAACACCTCCGCTCTGTCAGCTGGGAGAGTTTGTCCTGTGGATATACAGTGGCATCAAATCGCTTGGAAGAAGATTCTTGTTATAGCCAGGAATGGCTGAACGGTAACTTGGCAGGACACCAAAATATCGTCTGCAGGGACAGTGCCGTCTGTAAAAGCAGGCCCCACAACCACAGTGAAAGCTGTGTTGTACATGTAACACAGCATATATGCGGGGCCCAAGGCTTGTCTTGGTCACCAGTCTTGCATCCGAAGTAAAGATGATATGCCTTCTTCACTTGAGAAGCGATACTTTTCTTCTGGTTGGCAAATGTCACTTCCCCACAAATATAGCAAACATTGTCCACGGTACTAACGCACTTTCGAGGCATTAGTGTTCTGTATTGTAAGAAAATGGATAAAATAATAACAGTTTTATGTAACAGTAGCTTAAACTGTATCGCACAAAGTCTGAAATATTTTACATGCTCAACCTTTCCGACTGAGCTTTATATAGAACACTGCTGACGTCAGCTTACTTAAGCACCCGCCTGGCAGTAGAACTGCATTGGATCAGAAAATGATCCAATCAACTCTGGATGATGTGTGCATGATGGTATGATGCAATGTGATGTAATATTACATCATTCTAGGCTTATTTAGGATGTTGTTACACCCCTACTGGATAAATTTACACGGTGAAACATAGAAACTGAACTACATGAAATATCTTCAAAGCCAATAAAACACTTCATGGTCATATTCGTGTTCAGCACACCAAGCTGCTACCGATTAGGACCCTTTTAAGTTAGTAACGATTTCAGTGTTGACCGGTGATACTTGAAAGTAGCCTACAGGCAGTCATTAGCAGACAACAAGTGCGGGAGTATTCATTAACTATCTGTATAAATGTTGGAAAGTTTTGTGAAATATAAAGCTTTTGAAGACGTTTCACCCTGGTTGTGCAGTTTTGGTCTAATAATACTTTGGCGAGTACGGGAAGTACGTGGAGCGGTAGTGAGGCTGGAAGTGATGGTAGGAAGACGGTGTGGAGCTGGGGGTGCCGTAGGTGCTGCTACCAGATGACCTGGAGCGCGCCCGGGGGTCAAGGCTGCGGAAGGAGCGGTCAAACTTGAAGTCCAGCTCGTTCTGCAGGCTGACATCGTGTTCTGTGGAGCTGGCATGACTGGTGTGTGCGTACACCAGGCTGGACGATGGGTAAGAGTGCGGATGGGGATGGGAGAGTACCCCTGCTGAAGGCAGGATCAGATGCATGCCCATTTTTGTACGGGCAGAAGTCAGAGCATAATGGGGCGGCCGCACTGCGTCGCTGCCGGTCTTCAGGCTGTCACGTGAGTCGGAAAACCCTGCACATACAGAGAAACAGGTGTACGCCGGTCGGATACAGAAGTGACGTCTTAGAGCAGTGATGCCCAACCTTTTTTGGCCCATGGGCCACATTAAAATTTAGCATGATCTTTGCGGGGCAGAACATCCTCTGATGTTGTAGCACACAAATGCCTTTCTTGGTCCCTCGCGCTAACATGTTCAACAAATCTTTATCTGCACGGGGTCATTTCTAAATTTGTGTTTTCGTCCTTTGGAATGTGAAGGATCGGAGGTCAGGATGCTTTGCCTTTTCCAACGTATAAAACCTTGTTTCGACATGTTTGTGATAAAGAAATGCAAAATGTGGAGGGCCAGATAGAAAAAAGCTGCGGGCCGATTGTGGTCCGCGGGCCGTCGGTTGGGCACGACTGCCTTAGAACAAGATGTGGTGCATGCATGGCTGCAATACTGTTGTGAAATATTGAGCATGCAGGGCTTGACATCAATTAACAGTCGCCTCATTGCCTAGAGCAAGAAAAATATAGCTTTTAGACAAGCTACATTTCTGACAACTGGCACGACTTACGTACACACGAAACATCGCCGGTAAAATGCTTTTAACTGCACTTGTAAGCACGCATAACAGGAATTGCCAATGATAATGGTTTAATGAGACTGAACGAAAAGAATAGATTCTGACAACAGACAACGCAATACCCGGCTCATGTTTCATAGAGAAGTTTTCACGTGTAAGTAACGCACGTCAGCTCATCTTCCGACTAAGACATTTTATCCTAACTTTCCTTAAAGAAGTACTGGCAGCGCTCAGCATACCCGTATGCAGACGCATGCGACCAAGGGAGCTTACCGTACCCAAACATGTAGCAAAGAGAGAGCCGAAAGAAAGGAACTTGGCAGATTCTCCAAAAAGATGGGTGGGTGGGTGGGTGGTTATTTAGAGGGACAGTGCTTCCACCTCGCGGTGATTTCGCACTATGGGGGATGGGTTCCTTTTACTAAACTATGCACTGAAAGAACCACCAGACTGATGGCTGCAGTAAGATGGTCAGTGCGGACAAGTGCGGTCAGTGCCCTTCATCTCTCCCTTTGCCCGGTCCGTACCCCACCTTTATCGGGTAGGACGCGAACTGCAACGGGGCACTGTCCGGGCCAGCAGCAGCAAGCCGGCGTACATGCGGTGAATGCCAAAATTTGTGTTTCTTACACACACAAAACTTAAGATTAAAAATACAAAGAATATATGTACACGAACGTGAAAATATGCGATAGAGTGCGCTCTGCTCTTCCTGTTAGTGTTCAGGAAAGTTAAGTAGAGTGATTACGTTAAAAGGCAGTTAAACTAGCTAATGTGAATAGAAAAAGATAAGAAATGTGCCTACAAACTAACCTAATCTATTGAGATGTTTGATGAGTTTAGTATCTACTGAAAGAGTAAATCGAGTAGAATCCGAATATGTTAGTTGTTAGTATCTGCAACTATCCTAGAAGGATATAGAAACGTTTAAAGAGAGTGAGCCTAGCACAGCACGCGGTAAAAGGAGACAGTGCGTCACAGGCACGGTTCGTTGGGCACCACTCGACCTGGGCACCCCCCCTCCCCCGGCGAAGCTGTGGCTGTGAGTGTGGTGGCCAAAACCGTCTCCGTGATGGCTGCCACCCATCACATAAGGTTTGAGGGGAGCAATGTCAGAAAAAATAGACTCGAGAGTCGCCTGTAGTCACGTGATGTAGAGGGCTGTAGCAGTGTCTCTGAACCAAATATTTTTCCAGGAACGCTGACGTCAGTACTGATGCAAGTGCTGTGTGATGATGTCGGCTTGTGGGGGTTTTTTGCACCGGGCACCCCAGGGGTTGTCTGAGTCTCAGGGCAGGTTTTTAAAACCGTTCCCATAGTTAGAATTGGTACATGAAGTGAATGCGGACGACAGTTGTCTGTCGTAGAGTTCCTGAATATGGAATGTTTGTTGTCTGTCGTAGAGCTACTGAATATGGAATGTTTGCTTTTGAGCTACTCGCTTGAATCTTGAAGTCTGAAGCCCGCTGGCCGTGTTTTGACTGACTTCGGTAACTAAATATAACTTCATTTTTGCACATGTATGTCAATATTTCAAAGGGTTTTTTTGTGGATTTTCTTGTTTTTCGAAAATCAGAAGTGACATTGTTTGCGCGAAGGGTTTCAGCGTGCAAGAGGTCTATGAGGTTCCCACAGTCTTGTTATCCATGTCTAACTATCAGAAGAGTGGAAACAAAATGCAAAATCGTATGAGTAGTTAGAGCAAGTTTTTTTCCCCATAATCCGAAAATTTTGTGATGGCGTTAGAGCAAATTTTACCATGCCGAAAATTTCGTTGTCGCAAACCTCTGTCATGATTCTTTCTAGAAAGATGCTGAACAGTTTGGGACAGACTACTACCGTTGATGAGTATTGCACTTGTGGCTTTGTTGTAGAGTTGTTCTAAGACACTGATCAGCTTGATGTTGATGTTGTACATCTTCATAGTTGCCCACAGTACTGCATGCCACACTCTGTCAAAAGCTTTCTTGAAGTTCATGAAGACACAGTAGAGATTTTGCTGTATTTCTCACACATTTTCCTTAGATCGAAGATCGTTTCAGTTGTGCTGTGCCTTGCTCTAAATCCTGCCTCTTTCTCTGTAATTATATTTCGGCTTCTAGCTGAAGTCTGCTGAGTAGGATTTCAGCATAACTTTGCTTTTATGGCTGATTGGCATTTGGAACAACAACAAACCAACCTTAGGTGAATCGAGTCTAGGAGACTAGGCGGCATCCCACGATACAGTTTAAGATGCCTTTGTGAACTAGGAACTCAACATCTTGCTCATGCCTGGCGTTTTTTCCCCACTGAAGTTGGTGAGTTGGTGAGTTGGTGAGTTGGTGAGTTGGTGAGTTGGTGAGTTGGTGAGTTGGTAGACCTGGTGTCCATCATCTGTTAAAATACCCGCCGTACCTCGTACAGCCTGAGGATAGTCCAGCAGCATCTTTCATGGTGTGGGCCAATTCTTCAATCTTTCTTCCTTCTCTTAGCGTTCTAACATTCCACCTGCCATTAGTGATGTCATTTCCGGCACAGATTCGCTTGGTGGTCCAGCAGTAGAATACTTTGCTCTTGCCTTGGTGAGCGACAGAAGGTGCGGTCCGTACTAACCGGGGTGACACCCGATCCGGTATGACTTTGGTTAGTGTTGTAATCATGGTAAAGCTTCAGCGATTATGACCTGGCATGGCCCTTCAGTTTCGGGGTCTCCTAACCACAGCCGAGATCTTGCAACTCGAGGCTTCGCCTTGTCCACGAATGTGTGGCACTGAGCTTGCTACGAGCTCACGAGGCTAGCCGGTGACTTCATCATGAAGACTTTCACTCTGAGCTGCTGTGTTGACAGCACAATTTTCTGTTGTGGTTTCCCCCCTTAGCCTTTTTTCTGCCAAGATAGCCCACAAGGCAATGGGAGACTCGTGGAGTGTGGGAGTTTTAAATTTTCCCCTGTGAGTCCAAAGGACTTGCCTACTGTCCTACAGCCATATATAACACAACATTTATCTGATCAAGATAGTGCACAAGGCAGCACAACCTCCGAACTTACAAAACTGAAACCATCTGGA
>SMGT01013768.1:86159-105546 GCA_004794575.1 Lanistes nyassanus | reverse complement strand
AAACTTTATTACATCTCATGTCACTGTGTCTTTGCTCCTACATGCAAACTTTATTACATCTCATGTCACTGTGTCTTTGCTCCTACGTGCAAACTTTATTACATCGCACGTCACTGTGTCTTTGCTCCTACATGCAAACTTTATTACATCTCACGTCACTGTGTCTTTGCTCCTACATGCAAACTTTATTACATCTCACGTCACTGTGTCTTTGCTCCTACATGCAAACTTTATTACATCTCATGTCACTGTGTCTTTGCTCCTACATGCAAACTTTATTACATCTCATGTCACTGTCTTTGCTCCTACATGCAAACTTTATTACATCTCACGTTACTGTGTCTTTGCTCCTACATGCAAACTTTATTACATCTCACGTCACTGTGTCTTTGCTCCTACATGCAAACTTTATTACATCTCACGTCACCGTGTCTTTGCTCCTACATGCAAACTTTATTACATCTCACGTCACTGTGTCTTTACATCTCACGTCACTGTGAGAGCACAGCGACTCAAGAAGGAGTGACTGACTCGAATCTCTGACTCTGAATCCTCTCAAATCTCTGAATCTTAACTGACTGCTGTCAGTAATAAAGAACAAATGAGGACAGAGCGCTATAAATCATCAAACGATAATCCCAACAAGGTACTGGCAGCGCTAGACACACCCGTATGCTGACGTATGCAACCAAGGGAGCCTACTGTACCCAACCACGTAGCAAAGAGAGAGTCGAAAGTAAGGAACATGGCAGATCTTTCTTTTAAACGACCCTAGTCTTCACACAGCTAACCCCCGGTGTACCACTTGTGCATACAGCGAATCCCTATTTTATGTAGTCAGCTCGCTCACTAAGCGTATGCTGACCACTGGGATCCAAGACAAACACAACATAGGAAAAATACATGAAATCCTCAAGCTGCACACGTGGTACACCGGGGGTTAGCTGTGTGAAGACTAGGGTCGTTTAAAAGAAAGGGGCGGCAGATCTTTTTAGATCTGCCATGTTCCTTACTTTCGACTCTCTCTTTGTTACGTGGTTGGGTACGGTAGGCTCCCTTGGTTGCATACGTCAGCATACGGGTGTGTCTAGCGCTGCCAGTACTTTGTTGGGATTATCGTTTGACTGCTGTCAGCTTTTCCTCCAGTCTTTAAAGATACGCTCCTCGCACATTGTCGCTGACCTTTCGCCCTCGCCTCCCGCTGAGATGCTCGGTCCACTCTTGTTCCAGAGCGACCCTGACCCCCCTATCTCTCTACGTGGCCCTACCCTTGCCTGAGGAAACCTGGCCGCACCTAGATTACAGCTAAGGGTTATGGCTGTTGGCCTTTCCCTACCCACCGTTGGGTCAGGGGATGAGAAGACACAGATACCCTTTGTTTCTCACTCTTGAGTAACAGACGACCAGTGAGGCGCGTGATGCAACTTCCCACGCTATGCCGGCTAGGAGAGTTCAGGGGCCGGCTGGGTGGGCGCCTGGGTGTTATGTAACCACCACCCGGCTACGTATTCATTACCCACAACTTTCTACAGTCACAAACATTATTGCATTGTAAGAAATCTACACTTAAAAAAAATAAAAACTTTCCCAAATCCGTTCAATATCGATGTTGGACTCCATCATTAGGTCATGTCTACCTCCTAATGGACAAACACTGGAAGAGGGGAATTCCACGCGCTGACTGCGTGACCTACTTTGAACTTGCTAAGCAGCGACCTGTTGGACATCAAGCCATACAGGTCCTCGTGAAAGAGGAATCAGTCCGACGGAAGAGGAACCGGTGTGACAGAGAAAGCAGGATCAGCGCGGCAGCGAGAAGGACAACAGGCGGAAGCTGAGAGGACAGCCTGAGACACTCGAAACATTGGACAAGCGTGCAGTAGACCAGTGGAACGTGCCGAGTGTGTGGACAGCCAGGGTGTAGCGACCTGTGGTGTAGATTGGGGAAACAGTCATTGGGATTGTAACAGACTGGAGTGCAGCTGACTCAAATAGCTGTAGACATCCATAAAATCTGCAAGGGGAAACCATCAGTGGACATCGTACAGTGACTGTAGGAAAGAAACTGCTAGTCATGATTGCTTTCCAGTGAGTCCTTGTGGCAGTGTGTCCCTGTCGTGGCAGTGTGTCCTTGTCGTGGCAGTTTGTCCTTGCTGTGGCAGTGTGTCCCTGTCATGGCAGTGTGTCCTTGTCGTGGCAGTTGGTCTTTGCTGTGGCAGTGTGTTCTTGTCGTGGCAGTGTGTCCTTGTCGTGGCAGTGTGTCCTTGTCGTGGCAGCTTGTCCTTGTCGTGGCAGTTTGTCCTTCCCATGGCAGTGTGTTCCTGTCTTGGCAGTGTGTTCTTGTCGTGGCAGTTTGTCCCTGTCGTGGCAGTTTTTCCCTGTCGTGGCAGTTTGTCCCTGTCATGGCAGTGTGTCCATGTCGTGGCAGTGTGTCCCTGTGGTGGCAGTTTGTCCCTGTGGTGGCAGTTTGTCCCTGTGGTGGCAGTTTGTCAGAAGCAGGGAGGTACATAATATCAATTACAGCGATTTCCTACTGAAATTCCTGGAATGACATTACTGTGTGTAGTGTGGAAAAGGTACTCACAGACAAGAACTTGCCGGCAGTCTCTGCCAGGTTGCTGGGACCAAACATCTCCAGCCTGTGAGCTGCGCAGATCAGCGGCACCACGTTGTCTTTGCTGATGGCAAGCGGCACGTTGTAACAAAAGTCGGCCACCAGTTGGAAGACCGCCTGGCCGCCAGGAAAGTCAGACAGCTCCACGTGTACACTGAGGACACACACACACACACACGCGCGCACGCACGAACACACATACACACCCCCACACACACACACACACATCAGGCTTATGATGACTGGAAAAATGATTGGAGGTAGCGGGTGGAGGTTACAATAAGTCAACTGTATTTAAGAAGACGCTAAATGTATTTATAAAAGTCGACACTTCATCTAAGTGTGTGTGTGTGTGTGTTTTAGTTATACAAATCCGCACGCTTGAACCGATCTTCACAAAATTCGGCACGCGGTTACTTTTCACTGGCAGATGGTTGTACGCAACCTTTTGACCCTGTACCTAGATGCATATATAAATGAAATAATAAATATGACGAGGCGCTTAACACGTGTAACGGCCATCAGCGTGTAAGGGAGATCACCAAAACTCCTTTTCGTTCGAAGAATACTTTCCCTCGATTAAAAAAACCCGAAGCCGCCGTTTTGTGAAGCTAATCAAATATAGCGAGCTCTGTCCCCGGACTGTGTTTCTGGAGGAAGGGGCCTTTGTTTCCGGGGCAGGGGGGGGGGCTAGGTGTTTCCGGGGAAGGGAGAGGTAGGGTGGGGGTTAGGGAAGGGTATGGGTTAAGGGTGGGGTTATGGAAGGCATAGGGGTTGGGGTTAGAGAAGGGGTAGGGCCGTAAGGGTAGGCGGTGTAAGGATTATGACGTCTTGCCGTTGATTAATAATAATAATAATAAATGTCTATTTTTAACGCGCGAGAACGCATTTCATGCACACTTTGCGCAGACGAGGCACACAGACACTAATGAAAACAACGAACACACACACACAGAGGGAGAGATGGAACAGAAATGTCGCTTTTTCATGTTCTTTATTCAAAGGGAAAAAAACCCTGGCAGCGCCCGGTTCCCTGGCTAGCATGTTCATAAAACTGACACTAAATGTATTTCTGAAAGCTGGTAATCTTTGTGTGTGCAGAAAAAAACTTGAGCCACTTTACTGGATGCGCTCTGGACTTCTGCCACTCCCGCGCTTCTCTCTTCTCTCGACTCTAGGAAACCTGATCTGTACATTAGCCTAACCCAGCCCCATACTGTGTATCAAGCGCTAACTCTAATTATGTGCTGCTCGTAACTGACATGACCTAATCTTCAACTGTACCTAACCATACCTCCCCCTCCTCACACACACACACAGACAGACAGGCACATACACAGACACACAAACACAAACACACACACACATCTACTACGCGTAACTGACCTGCTGCCCCCTACAGCGGGATAGTGTGAGTCCCCAAGGCCCCCCTGTCTGGCCAGACCCTCAAAAAAGCGTGAACGAGCAAACAGCGGAAATCGGTGCAAGTGGTTGTCGTGGCCGCCAACACAGATCAGGATGTCCGACAGGTCGCCGGAGGTGCGGAACTTGGAGAAATCCATGGCCTGGTCAGTAATATGGCTGACCTGTAGTCACTCGGAAACACTGATCGAGCAGGCAGCGGTCCCTGGTCAAAAGAAAACATCAACAAGTCCCCGGGTACATCCCCAGCAAGTACAGAAAATATCGGACGGGGTTTTGGCGTATGCAATCTGTGTAATCATAAGCTGTCTTAACGCTGCCATATCTAATATATAAAGCCGAATATGTTTGTGTGTGTGTGAGAGGTGGGGGGAGTTGATGGATTTGTTTGTCATACAAATCCGCACGCCTGAATCGATCCACACCAAATTCGGCACTCTCTTTTCATCTCAGTTCCGTGACCTAGAAGGTCGTATGTGTGTGGGGGTGGGGGGATACTTACGGGGTGCAGTTTCACCCTGCTATCCATACCAGAACGGGGATGCCAAGTGTGTCCATTCCTTGATGTCAAGCCAGCTTTTCCTTGCCTAACTCTCCTCCTCCCAGTGTGTCTTGCAAGACGGTCGTAGCCAGTGTCTTATGACGTGTTGTGGGGCCGAACCATGGCAGCTTCCTTTTCTTGATGGTGGAGAGGAGAGGCTCCTGGGGACCAGCCAGTCTGTCCACTCTGCTGGGGACATAGCCGTTTGTTTTGTGTTCTGCCCAGAAGATTCCGAGGAGTTTGCAGAACCATTTGTTCCTAAAACCTTCAATTTTTTTCTATCTAAAATTTTGTGAAAGTTTCCAGTCTTTTCAGCTTGCCGTGTCCGCATGGTTGTTGGTTGTCCTGTTGACTCTCACTTTGATGTTCTCAGAGCTCACCTCCATTCCAAAAGTCCCTGCTTATTCTGCAAGCCTGTTTATCAGCTCCTGCAGTTCTTGCCTGCTGCCCTACAGAAAGTGGATGTAATCAGCGAAGCGGAGGTTAGAGATAACTCCTCCTGCTGTGATGGTACGTGTGGCACAGGTTAGAGATAAATCCTCCTCCTGCTGTGATGGTACGTGTGGCACAGGTTAGAGATAAATCCTTCTCCTGCTGTGATGGTACGTGTGGCACAGGTTAGAGATAAATCCTTCTCCTGCTGTGATGGTACGTGTGGCAGAGGTTAGAGATAAATCCTTCTCCTGCTGTGATGGTACGTGTGGCAGAGGTTAGAGATAAATCCTTCTCCTGCTATGATGGTACGTGTGGCACAGGTTAGACATAACTCTTCCTGCTGTGATGGTACGTGTGGCAGAGGTTAGAGATAAATCCTTCTCCTGCTATGATGGTACGTGTGGCACAGGTTAGAGATAAATCCTTCTCCTGCTATGATGGTACGTGTGGCAGAGGTTAGAGATAAATCCACCTCCTGCTATGATGGTACGTGTGGCACAGGTTAGAGATAAATCCACCTCCTGCTATGATGGCACGTGTGGCACAGGTTAGAGATAAATCCTCCTGCTGTGATGGTAAGTGTGCCACAGGTTAGAGATAACTCCTTCTGCTGTGATGGTACGCGTGCGTTTGTGGATTGCTCACGCGTGATTCTTTGAAGGAAGAGGTAGAAGAGAAATAGTGGCAGCGGACCGTCTGACCGGACATATTGAATTCTGCTTTAACTGATTCCCGTTATAATTGGAATCTTGGTAGAGGTTTTTTATTTCTGTAAATTGTAACCCCGTACAGGGCAATGAGGTTATATTCTAAATTGGATCTGGCATGGGGAAAGAAGTGGTTCATATTGTTTGATCAAAAAGCAAAGAACTGCTAGGCACTAAGCCATGCAACCTGCAATCCCCGAAACACTTCAAAGAAATGAAATCTACCCATTTTTACGACATGATTTTGGATCAGGTTATTGTTTAAATATTGGCACTACTAATGTCTCATCCGAGAGAGTGTTTAAATATTGGCACTACTAATGTCTCATCCGAGAGAGTGTTTAAATATTGGCACTACTCATGTCTCATCCGAGAGAGTGTTTAAATATTGGCACTACTAATGTCTCATCCGAGAGAGTGTTTAAATATTGGCACTACTAATGTCTCATCCGAGAGAGTGTTTAAATAGTGGCACTACTAATGTCTCATCCGAGAGAGTGTTTAAATAGTGGCACTACTAATGTCTCATCCGAGAGAGTGTTTAAATATTGGCACTACTAATGTCTCATCCGAGAGAGTGTTTAAATATTAGCACTACTAATGTCTCATCCGAGAGAGTGTTTAAATATTGGCACTACTAATGTCTCATCCGAGAGAGTGTTTAAATATTGGCACTACTAATGTCTCATCCGAGACCACAAGCAGCCAGTGACGTCACACCTATCATGTCTTGCCCTAAGCACAGGCAGAAATTTCGCCAACGTTTGGGAAAATGGCGTAAAGCGATTTCCGTGGGAAACATTCGCCTGTAACGTACCCAGTGCGATGATTGCCTCTCAGATCTGTTAAATAACTTCTTACTGGAACAAATACGTGCTAAAATGAGTTTTTTCTTTTTTATTACTAATATATTGAGGTGTAAGTTTAATAGAGGTATCAACAAATTTGTAGCCTACTGACAACAGGCTTTTGAGATCTCAAGGTTTCATATCGCTTGACATGTTATATCGATATATATAACAGCCTTATTATGCCGCAATGTTCCCATATACTGGAAAGGTATTGATAAACACATCCATTGTACGTTGATAAACACATTAAAATTATACATTTTAGATTTCAGTGCGCTATTTTAACCTTACCGTCAGCTCGGGGGGGGGGGGGGCAACGTGTAGAAACAAGTTTCTTTTCGTCAGCGCGGGGTGCAGTGTGGAAATAAGCTTTTGTTGATTCTCTGCTGCCACTTGCCTGCAAAGTTTTATCCCAGCTGTGCAGAACAACGAGTATACTTGCAGTGAAGTTCCTGATGTCTTTTCCTCCGGCAGTGTGAGACTAAATTACGCACCACGTTCTGCGCTAGCGTTACTGTAGCGCAAAGAGGAACAGTATGGGCGCCGAGGAAGGAACTGAGGGTGGCGGGGTAGACACAAGTCAGGGCAAGTTCTGGCCGCCTGAGGTTTGAGCCTGACCCAGGTGAGTCGCGTGCCCTGACTGGCATAGTTCTGCCTTCGGGGGCAGCCAGTGTCTGGCACGCGGGGTGGCGCGTCACCATGCACTTGACCCGCTTTTCACTGCACGTTGACAAAACGTTCAGGTGCGACATTTGCACCATGACATATTTCACTATGGATGCTATATAGCGAAATAATATATAGTTAGTAATAATATGTAGTAAGTATGCCTAGAATCCATGAGTTCTCATCCATGTTTGACGGAAGGGCTAGATGACATTGAATCCGTTAGCGTCATTCTGCGACAGAAAGATCACGTGACACTGCTTCTATATAATTACTAAATATAGAATCCATCATTGTTGACTGGCCTTTTCGCTGGAACAATCATATCTGCATTTATCAAGTCATAACAAAAGTATAAAAGAAAAACAAGTGACTGCCGCTTCGGCGATAAGCCCACATTAAATGTAAAACAAGGGAACTGTACCAAGCTAGAAAGGGACAAAGACGAAGACAATCTACATGTTTCGGGGCACTACCCCTTCATCAGGACGACACGAAAACGACGAAAAATGAAAAAGACTTAGCTGCAGCAGATGTGGCGCGTGGGCTGCATAGCAGGAGAATGACCAAGGGACAGTGAGTAAGAAGGGTTAAAAAGAGGGGCAGCCAGTCGCAAGGTGGGTAAGAAGGGGGTAGAGAAGGGTGGGAGTGGAGAGTGGGCGGGGATAGAGAGAAAGCAGCGCGGGTCGGTGGGCGACTGACTAGGCCCGATCCATGTGTACAGTATATATTCTCCAACATTCGTTGTTATGTTTATGGTTGTAGCACTCTGGTTGCACTGTCCTCATGTTCTTAGTGCCTATGATACTTTTTTTTTTAACCCGCATTCAATTTCTCTTTTATTCTATCTCATGTTTGATATTTTATAGCAGTACTCATTGCTGTTACTGCGCTAAAATGTGGAGTGTTCTCAAGTTTTATGACTTTTACTCCATGTAATATCAACCGCAATGAGCCCTGCTCACCTCCTAGATACAACGCCCCATTATTACTGTAATTACTACTGTAATTAGCTTCACTTCCACAATACACGCACACTAGTGCATACAACTGCACCGTGACAAACGGCACACATCAGTCAAACTGTAACAAATGCCACACACTCTGTGCGCATACAAAATGTATAAACATTTATTATGCAAGACTCATACAGGCACACATGCCACAGCCTTTCACAGAAGATGAATAAAACAGTTGTCAGTGTCTTGCAAGATCTTTTACAGAATTCTGAGAAATGATGTCACCTTCACAACTTTTAAGCTGCAGAGTCCAAAAGTGTAGTCTTGATTTGCCAACAGATGCTCTTATGTTCTATATTGTATTACAAATACACATACTGCACAGTGGACTATTTGGTGGGTATGAATTTTTAAAAAAAAGACCCTCTGTACACTGCATGGCACATATACCTGAATGTGCACACAACTCTTAACCACAAGGCTACAAGACAGAAGGAGAGTTACAAAGCCAGTGCTTTATAATGCAGAAACAATCTTACACGCCCACCCACGATCACTGAAATGCTACCAAAACGGAAAATATTTCTTGAATGTTCACAAGCCATCTCTGGAGCTAGGCTGTGTTTACAATGCTGACAGCAACACGAGACTAACATCACACACTACTGATGATCATATGCAGAAATCGCAGTACGTCAGTTTATCACAGCATCCTTCTCCCTCTCAGGATTTTATGATTGTGCTCACAATTTGATGGACACTTCACACCCTGTCTTGACGTTCATTGATGCCATTATCAATCCTTTTCATACTCCTTTATACTCCTATTTTTTATATTCCTTTATACCATAATTTTGAGAAGCGTTCAGATAAGCCTTAAAATCATTTTGACAGCACAAAATATTTCAGTTCAGCATACTGTTTCGATCACTTTCTGGCTGTATAAACAATTTAATTATTTCGTGATGCTAAAATTTGGAGGTACAAAATGTCATCAGGGTATCATCAACGGTAGCACACTGCCTCCACACACAAATACAAAATAATGCACCACACGGTTGAAAATAAACAAATATTGCTTGCACCTAATCGAAATTGGAATGAGCCATTGCAAATGTTTGTGGCATAGAGAGATCCATAGGCAAGCACCTTTAAGTATCAACATATTGACAACTCGGCTGCACCACTGGCTGTCTCCAATGACATGGGGCAAGAAGTTCCCAGACAAAGATGGGTTATGTACAAACTGTACAGTTACCCAGGTTACACCCAAAGATGGGTTATGTACACACTGTACAGTTACCCGGGTTACACCCAGACAAAGATGGGTAATGTACCCACTGTACAGTTACCTGGGTTACACCCAGCCCTGTTTCACTCCTCCTGACAACTAGTGGCGCTTCCTCACTTCAGGTAAAAAGTACAGACTGTCGAGTTTACTACCGCCTGTTGAATCATGCTGGTGCATTCTGCGCACTCCCTCGGAAGCAGTTGTTATGTTGAAGTTGTCAAAATCCGCAATGCCGTATGTGTCTGTACCCAGAGCTACAAAACCGTTAGCTGGGGAGCTGGGAGTAGAGATGCGGAACACCTGGTTGTTGTTGACCCATCCAGTAACAGTTCCTGACTGGTGAAAAGAATAGTAAACAACAGCGGTAAGAGAAACTATGGCTGGCCATGTCTTCATCTACAAGGTCTAATCAAATTGTGCAAAGCACAGTAATGTATGGCAAGTGTGTTTCACCCTGACACAATGCTTATAGGGCTATCATGCACTGTGTATATGTGACAGTGTAGAGTGTGTGTGAAAGAGAGAAAGAGATGGACAAAACACAGACACAGAGACAGAGAGACACAGACAGATGGACAAACAGACCAACAGACAGAGAGAGGGAGATGAAGAGAGAGAGAAAGAGAAAAAGAGGAAAAGAGAGGAGAGAAAAAAAGAGAGAGAAGCAGGGAGTGTGTGCATATGGGCAGGTGCCAATAACTGACATTTGGTCTGCACAGCGTTATTGTAAATGTGAATAATGTACAATTATGTGAAGTGTCTTCCAGCAACTGAGAACACAGAACTTACAGCAATGAGAACAGAAAGTTTATTCCAGCCAGGAAGCGATGCTGTCAGACGGCCAGTTGACAATACCTGAGTGCGGGCTGTGAGCACACAGTACAGCAGGTGCTAATTAATGTGCATGACCATCTTGTGCAGACATGTAATCACTGACCCACATGATTGAAAAATGCTTCCAAAAATTGCAAATTTCTTATTCTAAATTTGTGTTTCTTTAACAAAACTTACCATGACCCAAAGTGCTAAATTCTCAATTAGCAATCCCTAAATGCACCCTCCAAACAAAAATAACCCACATAGCAACCCCGGTAAGCTACCTCCATGCATGCGCACAGCGTATGCCACCCGTGTGCACAGCTCCCTGTCTAGGTCAAGCTGACTTTCTCAAGCCAGAAGAACCATCAGCGAGGAGTAGGGTGGGTTTGTGATGGGTCATGGTAAGTATTGCTAAAGAAACACAAATTTAGAAAAAGAAATTTGCATTTTCTTGTCACAATACTGTACCATGACCCAAAGTGCTGACTAGCACAAACAGGAGGTGGGTGAACCACCACAAAAACTTACCAGGGTGAGGAGGATGGAGCCGACAGAGGTGCGGGGAACGACAGCAGCTGACACCCTAAAGTCTGTCCTCCTGGCGCCAAGAAAGATCCGAAAGAGAAAGATCTTCCAAGCGCCCGTAGGCCACCCGCAGAACTTCTTGGAGCACGTGCACCTAAGAAGCTAGGGGGTCGGTCCACGCCTGACCCTCCTGCATGCAAACAGTTGCCAATACTGGGAGGGTTCTGCCATCCCATCCCTTTTGCACAAAAGGTGAGACCGAGTGAGAGAAAATGGGCGTTCAAATCTCTTGCAGTCAGCCAGACTGCAGAAAAAAGCGTCTCTAGGGGGCAAAATGCTAGAGACGTGTGTGTACACAACCAAGCTTTGTCCGGATCGGTGACAAGGTCAGGAGTAAAAGTAGGTGGGATCGTGGACCATGGCCAGAGAGTGACTGTCAGGGACCAGTCAAAAGGGTCTGAATCAGGACCAGAAAGCTGGCCAGAAAGAAAGAGGCCAAGAGCCATCGCGCTTAAAGCGGACGCCCGTCTGGCATTCTCTGACATGAGAGAAAAAGGGCGATCACCACCCCAACTGGAGATGCACCGTGTCAGAGGACCCAAGCTCATGACCACGGGCAGATAGAGAAAGGGTTGCCGGTGACTCACACCGGGAAGTGGGGAAACTTCCGGTGGGAGGACAGAAGGTGGAGGCACGTTTCTATTCGCTTCATGAGGAAGAACGTACACCCACGTTTCCTCAGTCACAAGCTGCCGAGGTGTCGAGGGCTGACTCCCTGCGCACCCACCCAGGTAATACTGACAAGAGGACCGTCTGTCAAGAGAGGTCCACTGCCCATGTGTGGTGAGCTAATCACAATGCACTGAGGGGAACTGCCCGCAATGCCCAAAGGGTGAAGGGTAAGTTCACCTCCACTTCTGACCAAGTGCTAGGAGCGACATGGTGCAGGAACTGGACGCCCCGACTAAAGGGAAGAGGCATGATGGGAAGCCTGATGACAGCCAGGACAGGATGGTCCATGGCTGGAACAGGTGGGCGAAGCATGTGGTGCTGGAACAAATGCATCTGGATGGGTCGCAGAAACGGCACCTAGAGGGGCCAGTGAAACAAGCGACAACATCGTTCCCACCAGTGATGTAAGTTGTCATGCAGTGAAGGGACCACTTGCCAAGGGGGTACCAACAAACTGCTGGAGACAGTCAATGCGGCTGGGCGCAGAAAAGACTGTCGAGACAACTGTGTCGAATTCACTGCCAAGGCATGAAATGACTTGCTGAGATTCAGAGAGAATACCAGCAGGCACGCCTGAGACATAGCCAGCTTCTGCTGCGAGAAGCGCTCAATCTGCCAGGTATGCAAGAAAGCGAAGCCCCTTCTTGTGCTGAATAGCGCAGAGACTCCCGAGGGAGGTTAAAAAGCTCGAGACTGGGAGACTGCAATCTTCCACTAAAGCGCTGTTCCTCAAACGATTTCAGAGAGGGGTAAAGGCCCAACATAAGGTGGGACCCATCAGCTGCTTTGGGGAGCAGAAGCAGGCAGCAGTAAAACCGGGCTGGAAGGGGTGGGGAACCCGTTCCACTGCGGCCAACTGCAAGAGGGAGGTCATGTCCAAGTCCAGAGCCACCCGTTCACTTCTGGCATGAAGGCAGAAGGAACAGGAAGGGCAACGTGCCAGAGGGATGGGAGCAGGCTCCCACAGCAGATTGAATCCTGCCCACACGCGGAGCGTGATTGGATAGCTGCTGATGACCATGGGCACCTCGACCCCAGGATGGGGCGAGTGCCAAGGCCACCCCTGGAAGAAGACTTGGTGTCAGGCTTTGGCTCAAAGGCAGCTGACACTGGCCCACCGGAAGAGCGTTTGCAAGACTCCTGGCAGGAGCCGATGCCGATGCCTCAAAAGAGCAGAAGTAAACACATCCGCCCCCTGTAAGGGAAGGACCAAACAAGGAGGGCAGTGTGGGCAGCCCCATGTGAAAGGTGATGGACAGACTCGGCAGTGCACAAAAACACATTCGCAAGGCAGCAAAATCTGCATCTGGGCAAAAAAAACCCATGCAGTCCTCAGTGGAAATGGACTGCTGACAAGCTGACAACAGAAACCATGACACCGGACATGTCCAACACATCCCATACAGCCATCGCCAATGGTCAACCTGTTACCATCAGAAAGGCAGGCAGGAATGGAGGACTGGTGCCTGCCGGAAGCAAGACCAGACCTACCTGTGGGACTTATGGGCCAGCCACAAAATCCTGACGCATGGCTAGGGGGGCACTGGCAGGTACCCACAGGGCCGCCTGGGGAAAGGAAGACAACGCTGCAGATTAGTGACGTGTAGAGAAGCCTGCACCAGAGGTGATGCATGCAAGTGGGGGCCCGCGAGCACGGTACCAGAAGGTGGACGGAAGAGTACCAGAACATGTCCTGTGCTGCTTCCTGCTGTCCCTGCACTGTGCACTGTGGTGTGGTCTTCCACACGAGAGCCGCCAACTGCTGTCGGGAGTGGAGAAGCATAGTTGCTTCTCATCTGCCGTCTCATTGCCGTAGGCATGTGAGACCACACCTCCATCCAACTCAGCGAAGCATTGCCTCAGGAGAAGAAACAGGAGAGCTCACGACGAAGCTCCCTCTACTGGGTGCAAGTGCGCAGTGTGCGATCTCGGCAACTGCACACCCCCAGCAACAGAAGAGGTGGGCGATCGTTACCCCGACTGGAAAATGGAAACCAGAAACTGGGAGGGGTGGCTGCACCGTGCAGTGAGGTGACTGCTGGTGGTGGCCTACCCCCTGCTTGACCGGAATTAACCCAGGGGTGAAACCGGAAGAGTGAAAAGCGATGCCCTTGGCGTTCTCTGTCATTAGAGAAAAGGGCAATCGCTCCCCCAACAGGCTCATGAACATCGGCGTGACTCGCACCTGGAACTTGGGGAACCTCCGGTGGGTGGCCAGAAGGTGGAGGCACATTCACCTGGCACCTGCCCAATCTGGCAGGAACACAGGTGGTTTCTCACTTCACAAGGAAGAAACGTGCACTACCGCTTCCTCCTTCATGACCGACAATCCCTTGAGTGGATGTCTGACAGCCACTTCCTGCCCCCCTTCTGCTGTGAGATCAGCAGAAGTTGGACCAACGGACAGCGGAAGCTACCGGGCTCCGAGGAACGGAGACCTCGACTGCATGGCTGCGTATGGAGCTGAGCAGTGAAGAACCGATTCGCCCTGGTGGGGAGGCCGAATTGATTCCGCCCCCAACAGCGTGAGACCATAGGGAAGCCACTGGATGCCGGGAGAACCAGTGGCGTTCTCCCCCCCCCCCAAAAAAAAGGTCCCGCTCGAGTAGCCACTGCACTACTCTTACCACCATGGTCGGTGGTCACACCATAACCAGCAGGAGCACGGGGCACCCGGAAGTCTGTGAAACTGATGCCAAAACGCTGTTGTCAAGAAGCGGAAGTGGCATCGAGAAGACAGCGGTGTAAAGCATGGTGTGCGGTGCCAAAACAGCAACATCGGCGGACGTGACTGAGGCAACAAGAAATGGAGGCGACCGCCAAACCGATGCTGGTAGGAGAGATCCCAGGTAATCCCATCCAAGCCAGAAGCAGGGAGGAATCCACGCTGTGTAGCTAAGTGAAAAACAAAACACTGAGCACAGAAGAACAGGAGAGTGACGAAAACACTAAGTCACAGTCCCGCAAAATAAAAAAAAACCCAAAGCATGCAAAATAGAAAAAAACCCACGCTGCATCACCAGGTGAAACAAAGAAAACATTTGGCACAAGAGTTGGGGAGTGACGATAGCACCAAGTCACGGTCCCGCAACAAACAAAGCAAGCGTGAAACATGGAAATAAATATACCTGTAATAGGTGCATGGCTAAGTGAACAAGTAAAACACCTAGCACAAAAGTCAGGGAGTGACAAAAGCACTTAGATTCACAGATCCGCAACAACAAAGCAAAGCGTGATTACATGGAAATAGACTACGCAAAGTCAAACAACTGTCGAAACAGTGTTACGTAAAGACAGAGCAACAAGGAGAGAACACAAAGCACACTTTCCCTTGCAAATGACGGAGCATAGAGTAGAAAGGGCATAGGGACTGCCAGGCAAAAGCCACGTCCGAGTGAAGGCAGGGACATCGAGACCGTCAGGATGACACGTCCGGCCGGCACAAAAACGCTTGAGAAAGTCAGGGTGACCTGGTCAGGGAGCAGTGTGCACGGGTGGCATACGCTGTGTGCATGCACGGGGAGGTCTTACCAGGGTTGCTATGTGGGTTATTTTTGTTTGGAAGGTGCGTTTAGGGATCGCTAATTTATAATTTAGCACTTTGGGTCATGGTAAGTATTGTGACAAGAAACAAATGTTTCATTAAATTCATTTGAAACTCAGAGAAAATTTCCTTCTGTTTATCTGAAAAAAAGCATTCCAAATTTTAACACGAAGTGGGATGCTACATCTAAATATTGATCCATCTGTTGTCAAAGCTTCAGCCAGTAAAAGATTGGGGAATAAAGGGTAATAAGGCCTTTTTAGGCACTGATCTGGCCACGTTTTTTTCTCATATTTGGGAAATTACTGCTTTGTCATCATCTATAGGCATGTGTTTGAAAAGTATTTTCTCCTCATGTTGTTCATTAAGGCTCACAGTGTGTAGTGTTAGTTGTTGAGTGCTAGAGAGGTCGTTAACATGACACAGCAAGCGTTACATGCTGTATGAAGCCATGTCTGCCACTATCGCTAAGACATAACGATGTTAGTTACTGTACACATACACAGAAGTTGTCACACAACAGTACTGCTGTCTTCAGTCACTACAGACTGTTAGTTAATGTACACATACACAGAAGTTGTCAATAGTACAGCTGTCTTCAGTCGATATAGAGTGTTACTGTGCACGTACACAGAAGTCACACAACAGTACAGCTGCCTTCAGTCACTATAGACAGTATTAGTTACTGTACATGTACACAGAAGCTATCACACAACACTGCAGCTGCCTTCAGTCACTATAGACTGTTAGTTACTATATACGTACACAGAAGTTGTCACACAACAGTACAGCTGCCTTCATTCACTGTAGGAAGTGTTAGTTACTATATACATACACAGAAGTTGTCACACAACACTACAGCTGCCTTCAGTCACTATAGACAGTGTTAGTTACTGTACAAGTACACAGAAGCTGTCACACTTTAGTCACTGTAGGCAGTAGCAGGTATCGACAGCTTTCGAAGTCCCTGCCTGTACAACTCTTTGGCATAAGACTACAGGCCACGGTCAACAACACGTGGCATTTGGGTAAATCTTAGGGTAAGAGGCATTAGGGCAGGACTAAGAAATCGCAGTCATTTCAAGCACCTGAAAGTGAGGGGTTCTAACAGGGCATGTTCTCCCCTAGACGACACATTGGAATGGTACACCTACCCAGATCATTGGCAACGATGTATATTCTAGCTTCAGGAAAGAAGAAGAAAAAGATGCCTGTTGCTTTGTAAGCATCACATCCACCATTTTGCACTCTGGCAGCAATGAAGACGCCCTCTGTCCTGTTCACGGTGCCAAGTGACACATCCACCTCAATGTAGATATCAGACCTGACAACCAATGAAAATCTGACTTGCTGAATAAGCGTTACTGTTTGATGTACTACATAAAAGATTGCCAAGCAATCTACTTTTACATAAAGTAATAGTTTCTCTATAATGGCTCAATTTACCCTTACCTTATATAATCCACTTTCACGTAAAGTAAGTTTCTCTATAATGGCTCAATTTATCCATACCTTATATAATCCACTTTCATGTAAAGTAATAGTTTCTCTATAATGGCTCACTTTACCCATACCTTATATGTCCTGTATCTCTATGTCTCACCATAGTACCCTATATTTACCAAGCCTGTTGCACATTCTTTATATATGCATAGCTTTTACACAACATTGTGGTCCCATACATTTCACGACCCACCGGGACTTCATTTGCTGAATTCAGTAACACTCGGTGTCGACTAGAGTGTCATCACAGGCGAAACCCTGATGAACATATTCAGATTTCTGAATCTCATCCTCCCCATTCAGAAAGTCCAAATTTTAAAAGCTTTTTTTGTGCTTTACTGATAATATGAATAAGCACTGACAAAGGGTGCAAGATGTTAGGATCATGTGAAACTGCAGACATGCAGTTCAGAATTTTCATTTTGGAAAAGTTTCACCCATCAGCCATGTATGTACATTTGTGTGCAATTACTACAAACCAGAACTGGATTTTTCTCTTTGATATTTTCAACAAAGAGATCAGCTCCAAGACAAATTTCACACTTTGGAATCGTCTGGCAGCTAAAGACAACCATGAGAATTACATGGGTGTGTCTGTGCACAATTGTTCTATCAAGTACTTCTGCTGCAGTTCTTTGCTTTAGAGACACATTGTAATAGTCCTCGTAGGCCATGAGGACACATCCACACAGACCACCAGGTCATAAGAAAATTTAAACAACATTTAAAAGACGGAAACCCTTGCTGGCTTCTATCAACAAAAATGAACTGCTTTCAAAGCAACAGCAACATGGCTTTATATTGTCCACTCCACCCACTGTGACATTTTGTCATCTTTAGTACCTAGCTTCAAATGATGCATTAAAAAACCACAGATCTACAATGTTTCGATACCTGTTGCTCTACATGAAAGAGGTTAGTGCTGATGCAGTTACGACAGCATCTGCAGTTGGAATTTGTTGCCCACAATTATACACCTGATAATATTGTATGTCTCTCCTGTCCTCTACACCTGTGGTAATATTGTACATCTCTCCTGTCCTCTACACCAGTTCTTTGTTCATGTGGCGTTGGACATCCGACACGTCTTCTATCCTTCCCCTCCATTTTTTCCTCTCTCCCTCACTAACACACAACCACACACCCCCACATACACACACATACACACCCACACATACACACCCACACATACACACCCACACATACACCCCCCCACATACACCCCCCCACATACACCCCCCCACATACACACACATACACACCCCCACACACCTACACAGACACACCTACACACACAACCACACCCCCCACACCCCCACAGACATACCCACACAGACACATAATCACAGACATACCCACACAGACACATGAACACAGACATACCCACACAGACACATAATCACAGACATACCCACACAGACACACAATCACAGACATACCCACACAGACACACAATCACAGACATACCCACACAGACACACAATCACAGACATACCCACACAGACACACAATCACAGACATACCCACACAGACACATAATCACAGACAAACCCACACAGACACACAATCACAGACATACCCACACAGACACACAATCACAGACATACCCACACAGACACCCACCCACCCACACCCACAGACATACACCCACACGCATAACCTCCCCCCCCCCACGCACACATTCACATGCTTGTCACAGCCATGTGAACACAACCTACCAGCTGCTGTTGCCCATGACTGTGATGGGGAAGACCAGCGGGACGGGGCACCACTCTATGGGGCTGTGCAGTACTACCTGTCTCAACACCTGGCCATGGCCAGATGCCCCAGAGGCCAGCACCTCAAAGGCCCCGATCTGTTGAACTAAGTTATATGGCTCCGCATGCTCCGTGTAGTCTGACAAGAGCCAAAGGGCAGGTTATTCAAAGACTGTCCCTTGTGGCCAGCATTCGTCTTACTTACCTGCTGAGTTGCACTCCACCTACTCTACAGGGAACGACAGCACCTCTGCCTGCTCCATTATTCCAATCTCTCTTCAATTTCATGGTCTGACCAGTAGGACAGCAGCAACACACGCTTGCCACTGATCATTCTCACATCCAGGACACACGCTTTCTTTGGATACTGCACCTTCTTACAGGGCTGGCTGGCAGGCCTTCATCTGTGGCTCCCAATTCCCCTCCCTCCCATACTTCTAACCCCTCTCCTAGCCGTATCATAAGGTAACCTATGCTGCCGATTTATTTATAAACAACCATTCCTTCCTTTTAAGCTTGAAATCCTAGCATCTGTTCTACTGTACTGCTCAGATGTCACCTACACTTCATGCAGTAATCTTAGCACGTTCTATCCCACTATTCTGGTGTAGCTCGCCCGCTCTCTCCTTCTGTTCTGGTAAAGCCCTGTTTTTCATATCGTTCTAATGCAGCCCTTTCTTCCCTGCTTCACTGTAGTCCTACTCAGACCCTATTGTTACATTTTACTGTAGTCCTATCTCTCTTGTTATGGTGTCACTCTGTTTTCTTACTCTCCTACTCAGACCCTATTGTTACATTTTACTGTAGCCCTATCTCTCTTGTTATGGTGTCACTCTGTTTTCTTACTCTCCTACTCAGACCCTATTGTTACATTTTACTGTAGCCCTATCTCTCCTATTCCGATTTAGCTCTATCTTTTTTACTGTTCCCATTCTTAGGTACTTTTCTCATATACATCAGTCAGTTTCCATGCTAGTCAGCCCAGCCCCTTACCTGTCAACCCATACAGATGTACCACAAG
>SMGT01013768.1:51000-66987 GCA_004794575.1 Lanistes nyassanus | reverse complement strand
GTCCAAGAAACACGGTAAGAAATGAGTTTTCTTTATTTATTGTAGTTAGTTAGCAATTTTAAATAATGTTTTTATTGTTTTGGGGGATTTTTTTAATGAATTTTTGAAAAAAGGTTAAAATTCCCCGGCCCCCCGGGACCTACTCTAGGTAGGATTCTCCGTCACAATTGAGTTAAGATCTGTTGCATGATACAAAATCAGTACATGACACTAGCAAAAATTTTACATAGTGAAGTCAAACAGCATGTTGTAGAAGCAAGACTTTGCATTGTGAAGTCAAACAGCATGTTGTAGAAGCAAGACTTTGCATTGTGAAGTCAAACAGCATGTTGTAGAAGCAAACTGAGGTAACTGTGGCCTTACCATTGTTTCTATGATGATGGTTAGGTCTTTGCCATCAGGACTGACGAGAGCCACGTAGCTGCCACCATTGTCTAGCTTTCCAACACCAGCACCATGAAGCAGGTAGGTCCAGCCAACCTCTGTGAACTGTGTGGTGTGGGCTGTCACCAGAATAGATTCGGCATCTTACATTATAACACCCTCTTTTATTGCTAGTTGGTGTTCCAGCAGCATAATACCACATTGGTTGGTTATTTCACAGGGAGAGTGCCTTGACCTCGTGACCATTTAGCACTACAGCCGTATGACCCAACTACCAACAGCCTTATGGCCCAACTACCAACAGCCTTATGGCCCAACTACCAACAGCCTTATGACCCAACTACCAACAGCCTTATGACCCAACTACCAACAGCCTTATGACCCAACTACCAACAGCCTTATGACCCAACTACCAACAGCCTTATGGCCCAACTACCAACAGCCTTATGACCCAACTACCAACAGCCTTATGACACACTACCAACAGCCTTATGACCCAACTACCAACAGCCTTATGACACACTACCAACAGCCTTATGACCCAACTACCTACAGCCTTATAACCCAACTACCAACAGCCTTATGACACACTACCTACAGCCTTATGACACACTACCAACAGCCTTATGACACACTACCTACAGCCTTATGACACACTACCAACAGCCTTATGACCCAACTACCTACAGCCTTATGACACACTACCAACAGCCTTATGACCCAACTACCTACAGCCTTATAACCCAACTACCAACAGCCTTATGACACACTACCAACAGCCTTATGACACACTATCTACAGCCTTATGACACACTACCTACAGCCTTATGACACACTTCCAACAGCCTTATGGCCCAACTACCTACAGCCTTATGGCCCAACTACCAACAGCCTTATGACCCTTCCCTTAGACCACAAAATTAGACGGGTTTTCAGAGTTCTGTGCTCTTCCACGTGCTACTTCGCTAGTGGGAAAAATGACTGGCTGCCATTTGCAACGTCGCGCATTGTAGGATGGTCGGTGCTTTTGAGTTAAGCTCTTTTTCTGTGATGGCTACTCTGTCCTTTGGAGCAAAGAACTTGGTGATAGAGCTCTAGATTTCACATACTTTTTTCTGCAGCTTTGCTCTCTGAATCTCACTCTGTATCTGCAAAGCACAGATATCCAAGACTCGCGTATGCATATGATCCTAACAGAGAAGTGGTAACCAATTCCCACAGGCCAGCCTTTTCATGTGGAGGCCATTAGCCTGCAGAGTTTGGGTATCGCTGATCTGTTGTCATGTTAGGTATGCTAGTCTGTTGTAATTGTACCTATGCCAGTCTGTTGTGACTGTTAACCTTTGCTAGGCTAGAAAGTGTGAATGAGACCACTGGAGCCATAACTACTGTCTACCTGACCTTATGGAACATGAAGTAAGACTTTCAGAAATGAATTATGACAAAGATTATGGTATAAATAGTTGTAGTAAGAAATGTCTAAAACATGCTAAAGTCATATACTGCATGAAACCGGTCACTTCCATCAGTACGTGTGGTTTTTTGCCTCTGGCTTTAGGACCTGTCACAATAGCGCGACAGTTTGCTTTGAATTTCATATCAAAGGAGGCAGTCAGTTGTGTTGCCATCTCAAAGCATTAATAAACAAGAATAGGTTACGGTTAAGGAAACAAAACATTTTAAAAGCATCTCCAGGGAGCCAGAGGTAGGATTAAAAAACAAAAGATCGTAAACCCCACCCCCTCCTGGAAAAACTAAGCTCTGTTTGTGGCCATTGAAAACTTCAGGAAGTAGGGTTACACTTATAACCATTGCCTCTCAGATGAATGCTAGTTTCAAATGTCACCTGAAAGCCAGATTGGTGTCTCAACTATATAGTTTCCACTCCAGGGTTCCACAGCAGTCATCAGACCATCGCGAAAGTACGGCAGTGGGTTATAGTAGCTGGCAATGAGATTCCAGGAAATAGTCCTGCAAAACAATCGGATGACCACATGTGTAATTAATAAAGAACAAGATATGGTAAGCTCCCTTGGTCACATGCATCTACATATGGTTATGTTGAGCGCTGCCAGTACTTCTTGTTGGGGTTATCATTTGATAATTTAAAGCGCTCGGTCCTCATTTGTTCTTTATTATAATTTGCACCTTGAGGATTTCATGTATTTGTCCTATGTTGTGTTCGTCATTGAATCCTAGTTGTCAACACACGCTTAGTGAGCGGGCTGACTTCAATAACATGGATTCTCTGTATGCACACGTTGTGCACCAAGGGTTGGCTGTGTGAAGAATAGCGCCGTCATAAAGAAAGGGATGGCAGATCTTTTTGAGGATCTGCCACGTTCCTTTCTTTCGGCTCTCTCTTTGTTACGTGTTTGGGTATAGTAAGCTCCCTTGGTCACACGGCTCTACATATGGTTATGTTGAGCGCTGACAGTACTTCTTATTGGGAGCACGTGTGTGAATGTGAGTGTAGTAATACACAAATGAAAAGTTAGCATAAAAGGACTGGCTTAGAATGCCAAGTTTTCTGTTGCCAGATCTGTCTGGGAAAGATTGGCATCATCTTCTGCCAAACCTACTTCTGGAGATCTGCTGTGAAGAGACCTACGTGTCTTGTGGTCAAGTCTACTGAAAGCTAATAGGTTCAGTCTTGCTGCAGAATCAAGGTATCCCATTTTACTGGATGTGGGTGAAGTCTAGTATCAATGGCACGTCTTGAGCCAGCTGCCTACCGCAAGGGAATCTGTGAGGGTGTCAGATCCTTCCAGACTGGTGTGTGACTCTTGCACGTTCTTCTGCTGTGGGAAATCTCTAAGGTAACCAGGTGAGAGGAGGAACTACAGAACGTAAAGGAGGGGGATCTAGGGGCCGTGGACAGACAACTGTCTACAGCAGAGGGAAAGATCCAGCCTTACAGGAAGGCTGCCTGCAACCGAGTTCTAGGAGAGCGAGTTCAGAGGTTGAAGGTCAACCAAGAAGTGTCACACAGAGTGGTGGCCATTACGACATTAGTAAGAGCGCTTGCGTCTCTCAGTAAGGTGTGTCCAGAGGCAAAGGACACAAGGGGTGATCAGCGATAAGAGTCTGGTTCTAGCAAGGAGCAGCCAAGAGGACTTTCTGACATCAGTCATCAGGACAACAGAGAGGGGCGTCCGTTCATGAGAACAGATTTCTTTATGTTGTACGAACTGTACAAACTACCAGGTGAAAGTGTTGTGTGCTCTACACGTGGTCATGGTGTGTGTGCAGATGAATCAGGAATGTGTGTCTTCATTTTTATGATAGTAAAGCAAGTGGTGACAGGAAATGCATGTTAACCAGAAAGAAAGCTGGGAAGTCATCTTCTGTCAGTGAGCCTAGATTATTATTCATTCTGTAACTACTCGCTATCTGTTAATAATATTCTGTTTTCTGTCACTGTATTACAGAGTTTTGTTATTCCTTTTGTTGTGGGGAGATTGTAGGTGGATGGGGGCTCGTGCCACGGTGTGCTGTGAGATAAGCATATAAAACTAGTAAGTAATACAGTGATAATAGTTTCCACCTACACGTCGTCACCTTAACCGCGGTCGTGTGGAGCGAGCACAAGGACAACGCATTAAGGGAAAAGTAAACTCCCATGTGATGAAAGTGTACATACATACTTTGACCATCTCTACAAAGGTGCACACATATTATGACTCTCTCCACAAAGGTGTACACGTATAAATAATTTAAAAGATGTGGTGTTTGAGTTCCCTCTCAACAGCCTTTTCTCTCTCGATTGAAAGCATAATCTAGATGGGTGCCTTTGTTTTATCTAGAATGTTAAGTAAAATATTCCACTCACGATGTCATGTAGCCATTGACATAATTCTGGTTCAATATCTGCAAAAATATACAGACTATGGCAGAGACAGATGTTACATTTCACTGTAATGACAAATGTACCAGTACAACAAATGATGGAGACAGACATTTTGTATCACTGTACAGACAGCTGTACCCAGTATAACGAATGATTGAGACAGACATTTTGCATCATTGTAATGACAGCTGTACCCAGTATAATGAATGATTGAGACAGACATTTTGTAATGACATCTGTACCCAGTATAACAAATGATTGAGACAGACATTTTGTATCACTGTAATGACAGCTGTACCCAGTATAACGAATGATTGAGACAGACATTTTGTATCACTGTACAGACAGCTGTACCCAGTATAACGAATGATTGAGACAGACATTTTGTATCATTGTAATGACAGCTGTACCAGTGTAAAGAATGATGGAGACAGATATTTGTATGACCGCAACGACAGAGACAGACATTTGTATCACCATAGTGACAGCTGTACCTAGTATAAAGAGTGATGGCGACAAGCGCTACCTATCACCATAGCAACAACCATATGAGTACTAACAAGGGAGACCAAGACTCACACGTGCCCAGCAGCCTCCCCCAACTTCATCGTTAAAAGTACTGTAGTCCTCCGAGGCCCACAGCTGTTTGCCCGTATTCTGGGCATCAGACGAGGACCAGGTTCCCGGATAGTGACAGCTTGTTTCACAGCAAACACACAGGTCAAGATCAAGGTTTGTCAAAACACAATGACAACAAGTGTAGGACATTTGTACATTCACGACTTTCTGAATTACAGTAAACCTTTATATCAGACTTTGAAAAAGCAGCCAAAATCCGGTCTTATAATGGCAGACTGGTTGCTCTGAACAGTTAGCATAAAATGTACATAAGCTGTGTCCAATGTGTTAAGAAATAAGCACATCTGCATGTTTGTTGCCAACTGCAACATGGGCTTTGAAATTGTGTTTACCACCAAATTACATATAAAAAATAATTCTGTCATTTCTCATTTGCTGTAATATGCAACATCTAGTTTTATCACACATCAGACCAAGTTTATGTTTCTTATCATATCTAGTTTCATCCCACCACACATCAATAACTCTCTTTGTCTTTCTTTCTGGTGTTGTCAATTAAAGAAATTGAAATTTGTTTTTAAAGAAATTCTAAAAAAGAAAAGAAATGAATTTGTGAACGGTCTTTCACCGAGGTCTCTGTTGTCTAAACCTACACATGCTAATCTGCCTTCCACTTTTAACCCTTACTTAACATTACATTTCGCTCACTCTTTTTAATAGCTACTCTATTTTTGGAGCAAAGAAGTTAGTGATAGAGCTCTGGACTTCACATACTTTTTTCTGCAGCTTTTTCTCACATAGAGCTGAGGTCTCTATGACAGCCGTACATAGCATACAAACACAACAGACTAGCGTACGTATGATCACAATAGACCAGCATAGGCACAATCACAACAAAGAAGCAATATTTGATTCCTGCGGGCCAGAGGGCTACATGTGACAGAATGAAGGGCTGGACGCCTGCGGCCAACTTAGGATCCATCCAGCAAGACAATGTGAACAAGACTTCTTGAGCCATATCTACCCCGTCTTCCTGACTTTGCAGAATATGAAATAAGACTTTCAGAAATGAATTATAGCACAGTTTATAATAAAAATCATTCTTTCTACTGAGAAATGTCTAGAAGATGCAGAAGTCAAATACTGCACAAAAGCGGTCACTTCTGTTAGCGGTAAAATCCTAAATGATACAATATACAAATTTCTGAACTAAATTTGAGTTTCTTTAGCAGTACTTGCAATGACCCAGAGTGCTAAATTCTCAAGTTAGCGATCCCTAACCGCACCTTCCAAACAAAAATTTTGTACACAAACCCTGGTAAGGCCCCTCCACGCATGCGCACACTGGTGCATCACCCCATGTGATCCACTCACTGGCCAACTCAAGCTGACTTTCTCGAGCCTGAAAAAAAGACCAGTGGTGAGGAGGGTGGGGCTATGATGGGTCATGGTAAGCATTGCTCAAGAAACTCAAATTTAGTTAAGAAATTTGTATTTTCTTGTCACAATACTGTACCATGACCCAGAGTGCTGACTGGCACAAAATGGATGTGGGTGATAAGAAAATAAAACTTACCAGGGTGAGGAGAATGAGGCACGCCAGAGGTGCTGGGTGGCAACAGCAGCCCCCACCTCACAGCGACCATCCCCTCCAGAGGCAGAGAGGTCCCCGATCCACCAACCTCCAACATGCTGCAGATAAGAGGTCCCCAGTGCAGGGGACTGGGAGGCAGCAAGAGAGGCAGCCCATGTCCAACATGGCGAGTCAAAAACAGACTGGACCCAGTGGGAAGCTGGGGTTTGAGTTGATGCAAATCTGACCAGACTGCAAGGAGAGGAGCAGTAGCATCTGGGTGACACTAAGCGATGTGGAAGGGGGACATCGTTACTCGCGTAAAGCATGCACCGGACAATATGATCAGCCAGGGTTGGTATGTGCCAGTATCACAGAAAAAAGGGTTCGACCAAAACCAAGGGGAATGGGTCACCTAGATGTTTTCACCCTGGATTCAGGTAGGAAGGACAAGGAAGGACAAGGAAACAGAGTAATCATTTTCCGTCTTGACATCCGAGGCAGGCCTGGAGAGGGCCCGTCGACTGGGAGCCAGAATGGCAAAGAAAAACCATCTTGAGAGTCAGATCTTGCAGGGAAGCCTGAGCAAGCAGGTCATACAGGGCCCTTCAGAGAGTGGCCAAGGTCCCAGAAGGGGAGCCGACGAGGGGCGCAGCCCTGGAACAGGGCGATGCCATGAGTGACATCAGAGACAAGGGTGCATAACTCGGACCACGGCAGCAAGGGGAACCCACTGGCATTCCGAGTGGGAGTGAATCCATTTGACAGAGCTGCGGACAATCCGGGGACCATGTCAGCGCCTCCATCCTGCATGGCCATCACCTGTGCCAGCTGTCAAACAAGCAACTGGGGAAGGTGATTGATCTGTGGGGTGCAGGTGGACTGCCCAGCGCACCGTGACCCAAGCTAAGCACAGTAAAATGAAGGTAAAAATGATGGGAAAAGGTCCGCATTCAGGAGGTTGCCTGAGAACCAAGGAAGACATGCCTGGGACAGAGCCAGCTACCTGTGCAGGAACAACAGGACAGCATCTTGAAAAGGAACCAGCACAAGGCCGGGACCAGGGGGAAGGGCTATGTCCACCAAAAGGAGCGCCAGATGGGGGAACCATGTGGGTAACCCATTGTGATGGAAACGGGTATAGCAAAATGAGTGGTGGCTAGTCACTCAGCAATAATTGTGAGGGAATGCAGCAAAGCGTCAAAAACTGCAGTAGGGCGGAAAACCATGTGAAAAGGACCAGGGCCTGGATCCTGCCATGGAAGGCAGAGACCAGACCCAAGGACAGCACCTGCATGGGTCAGGGGGCCCTAGGGAACATGGAAGTTAAGCCAGGAGAGTCACAGACTAGTGGACCAGTGTTCCAACAGAAAGCACGGCCAGGGTGACCCGCCAGGCTGGAAGGCCCAGTAGGAACCCATAAACGGGCGAGCCAGCCAGAGCCTGGAGAGCACCAGAAGGGGAGCTCAGGGCATGGCAGCAGTTTCCATCAGTGCCAGGTTGCCCTGGTTACCCAAGACCCCGCGGATGCGCAGCCACGCACACCTGCCCACAGGCAGACAGTAAGGTGCTGATAAGAAAGCCAGGCAGTTTTCAAAAAGAAAATGGCCGCTCCCACCCGACACAGCTTGGAAGCCAGCGAGGGAGGGCCCACAGAAACGGCGAAAGGACAGGGAGGCCACATCAAGCAGCATGTCCACAGGCAGGGTCATGAACGATCAGAAGACCCGACCCCTGGAAGCAAAGTGCGACCGAATTATAAATTTAAAGGAAGGTGAGCATTATCTGCTGGCCAGACCCTGACACTGTCCAACAGGACTGCAAATCTGTATAAAAAAAGTCAAAAGTGTTCGCAAGAAAACACCAGTTAAAATGGTCAAGGAGAAAAAAATGCATCCAATCCCACACGCACCCAGGTAACATGCACACCACTAATAGACAATACAATGTCATTAGGTTAACAACCAGTAAGGCCACAACAAAAACCAAATAACGGTAATAATGCAAAGCTAAAGTGAACAATCACGTAAGCAAAGCATCAAGAAAGCGGGTGGGCAGGTGTGCATCATAACAAAACACACACATGTAGACACTGACATCAGGCATGGAGGCGATAGGCAAGAAAGGACAACGCATGCAACTCGCTGCATAACACTGTATGGCTTAAAATAACAAGTGAACAGGTGAAAAACAAGCAAAAGGGAGAAAGCTCATGTTCCTTGTCAGCTGTCAAAGCAATGAAGAGGTGTGCAGCGGTAGGGAAGACTAAGGTCAAAGACCACGGCATGGGAGCAGACAGAGGGAAGTCCCACATCAGCCAAGGCGCTTGAGAAAGTCAACTTGAATTGGCCAGCGAGTAGATCACATGGGGTGATGAACAGGTGTGCGCATGCATGTAGGGGGCCTTACCAGGGTTTGTGTACCAAATGTTTGTTTGGAAGGTGCGGTCAGGGATGGCTACCTTGAGAATTTAGCCCTGGGTCATGGTGAGTACTGTGACAAGGAAACTACTATTCTCTAACCCTTTCAGTCTTTCTCCAAGATTTAAAACAGTTCTTTTGCATTCCTTGAGTCGATATGAGGTTGACATTTCATGTTTCTCAGTGAATATCTTTGCCAAAAAAATGTCTTCTAACATTTTCTGGTTGACCTGAGAAACTTGTATGCCGCACGAAACCATTCACTCTCGTTGGTTGGGAGTTCAACTAGGAAGTTGTAAATCAAATGTCAGTTATATAGCAAACAATCATCAAACACTTTTTGAGTCGTATACTAGAGGAAGTTGTAAATGGAAGGTCTTATATAAGAGGTTTTTTTTTTTACTGTACGTGCACTAGTTATTGCTATCATTCATCACAAAGTCTCATGGTGTATTAGGAACAAAGAAAGTCAAAGGTCAGTGTAGCCCATCTGACAGGATCACTTTAAGGCCAGAAGATAATGTATTCTCAATGTACACTAGGGGTGGCTCCCATCAGCATTCTCATTTGCACTTCTGGTCATAACAGTGGCTGTAAGGCCCATTAGCCCTGTACACCTTTAGGTATGGACAGGCAATATGAACATCCTTGTATACCCAACTACAAAGAAAACTGAAGGCTTATGGGGTCCTATCTATGTATAGTCCCATCTGCATGTGTAGCCCTGTCTGTGGATGGTCCCATCTGCATGTGTAGCCCTGTCTGTGGATGGTCCCATCTGCATGTGTAGTCCTGTCTGTGCATAGTCCCATCTCTATGTGTAGTCCTGTCTGTGTGCACAGTCCCATCCGCACGTGTAGTCCTGTGTACAGTCCCATCTCTGTGTGGAGTCCTGTGTGTACAATCCCATCTGCATGTGTAGTCCTGTCTGTGTATAATCCCATCCACATGTGTAGTCCTGTCTGTGTGTATAGTCCCATCTGCATATGTAGTCCTGTGTGTATACAGTAAAACCTGCCTTGTGTGGCCCCCCAGATGAGTGGCCCCCTGCTGTCTCAGGACACTTTTGATCGGCATGGATTAGTTTCCAACACTAAATCACCCTAGACCAGTGGTCACCTGCCGAACATGGACAGGGGCAGTGACTTTAGGGACAAAACTTGAACTTCACCTGTCCCAAGGGGCAACGTTACATGCTTTTCGGGTCTACACCACCTCCCCCCGTTTTTTCACACTCACATACAACTGTGACTTCATCCGAGAATTCGTACCCACAAGCTTCCTGTTAAGAGTGCCTTTACACGGCTACAGTTTAGGTTATCGAGTCGATAAATGATCATGGAATCAGCTGTGGGAAAATGAAAAATCCGAGCACTTGATTAGTGGGTACATTTTTTGTAAGAGAGATAGAAAGTCTTTGCTTGATATTGCAAAAGATTTCGAATGAGGGAAGATGCAGATTTCTCGCATCAAATCTGATCACAGGACAATACTTTAGAAATGGAAGAACGGTGATTGTTCCGATCTGAAATACGTCAAGAAAAGAAAGGCGATCTACAAACATAAATCCAATTTACTTTTAAAAGTTGCGATCTTAAATTTAAATGATCCATTTAAAAACATTAAACCTGAAAATGAGTGGTTTATTCTAATTATCTTTGTTGGTCTTCTCTGCAACCTACAGTGCACACGTTCTACTGAACACGTGCCCTTTAATGTACAATCTTAGAATTAATTTTTAAAGCATCCGCTGTAGACTGTAAAGGAAGTCACTGCAAATACATTTCATTCATTTAAAAATGTGCTGTATTTTTTTTTACCCGTTTCAGCAGTCTGTTTAGTGTTTGTTTTTTCTGCTGTTGAGAAACACAGTTTCAGTTTAACTAAATACATGTACAATAAATACAATACAATAAACGTGTTTACATCTCTACATAGTTATTACATATACAATAAATACAATAAACATGTTTACATGTCTACCTAGTTATTGCTTTTATGACTTTTTCCTTATTTTACTCTACCCTCCAATTTCTCATGAAGGGTTTTTACACTAAGTACATGTATATATGGTCCCAATGAGTTGCAGATTAGAGACACCCCTGATGAAGGGCCACCTATCATGTAGGGACACTTCTGGATGGAACCATGGGTGTCCCCACAAGATAGGTTTTACTGTAGTTCGATCTGCGGGTGTAGTCCTGTCTGTGTGTATAACCTCATCTGCGTGTGTAGTCCCGTTGGACAGTGTCAGAGTCTGGCCAGCAGATAATGCTCACCTTCCTTTAAATTTATAATTCAGAAACGTTATTAATATGCCAAGATAAATATACCTCACAGTCAATTTTATTTGCAGCCTACTGAGGTTCTTCTTACCCAATGTAGTCCACTGCAGCAGCTAATGTAGAGTCCTTGAGAATGTCCCCAGAAATATCCCATCCCCCATCTGAAGCTACGATCCTGGTATTGGAAAATCCACGAGAATCCATCATAGCCCGCAATGTCTGGTTTCAAAACAGATTAAAAGTCGACACAATAAAGAAAAATGTCAGCATGCCCACACCTTTACAATATCAGCCATTCCGTCAGCCATTCCATCAGCCAGTGCATCTGCTTGCATACACTTACACAGCCTCTCCACATTATCACAATACATCCGCTTGCACACACACAACACATCAGCCATTCCAAACTTCTGGAGCTATATTTATACTCCTATAGCTATTCAGCACACTCAGTTTTACAGTCTCAAAAGACATCATCTTGCCCATCACATGATTAAGCATTAATTAGTCCACACTTATGCCTAGACTCTCACAGCATCACACTACGCCAGCCACACACACACACACACCCCAGCATTTTTTTTTAACACAAAGGCATCTCTCAAGTCTACATCTGTCTTTCAGCAACTGCAGGAAGTACTGGATGGCTAGTTCTGGTCATTTTTTTTCATTTGTATATAAGGAATTTTGCTAAAAGAATAATCAGGACCAAAATACTGACAGTCTAAACCTGCCTTGCCTGCTGCTGGGATGAAAAATTAATTTTTATCAATATTTATTGGAAACTTAGTTTTGGTAAATGTTTGAGCTCTGCCATAGACTGAAAGTTAAAATGGTTCTAATACCCCCTGCTCTTCAGGTTCTTGCAGACACGGTGCCAGTTTTCGATCAATATTCTGGATAGTGCAGACTGTTCAATATGTAATCGGGGGGAGAAAACTATCCAACATCATCTGTTTTAGCGCTGTCAATATGTTGCAACTTTCTGGAATAAGCTCAAGCCTATACTCCCTGAAAATGTACATTCCTGGGGTGACAGTTGGACTTCTTGGAAGAGGCTTTGCTCTTTGGACTTCTGTTGTTTTATCTTTTTGTTTGGTTGTTGTTCCTTGTTGATTCTTTTTTCATCTGCTCTTAGGGAGTTCATGGTCTTTTTAATAGGGATTTTTTGATTGCAAGGGGTATTAAATTGCAATAAACTTTCTTGTTAATTCTTTTTCACAGTTTCATTCTATTTATTTAGCATGTAGAAGAAATCTGCATGTTCGAGTGCATGCTTTTCTCTGTAAAATGTAACATTCTTTTGTAAAATGAACTATTTTGTAAAATAAATTCTTTTCCAAAATACCATCTTTTTTGTATAATAAAGTCTTTTCTAAATTAAGATGCATGCTGGCAATTTGGTTCCTGTCAACTGTGCTACTGCATGACACTTGAAGTTTCAACGACTCAGTGGTGCTTAGATCAGCAGAAATATCATGCACAAGATCCTTGTCTGGCAAAGCTGCTTAAACTCCCAAGACAGTTTAAAGGAAAAAATCCAAAACAAGAAGAGACACAGCATGTAGCAGCCATTTCTGCTTTACCGGAACCAATACCGAATGAAAGTAAGGCTCCACTACCAAAGCATTACTTTGGTCAGTGGGGAATACAAACACCCCCTACCCAGGCACATCGCTTACTCCAAGTGGGAAAAGAGTTGACTGATTGCATCAATTTGCATACAGGTGCTAAAGGTTATGGACAAATGCCTCTAACTGTGCAAGCAGAATCTAAATTTTAAAAACTCATTTAAATAGTACACGGGATACAACCGATGATAGAGCTTTCCAATGATACCAGGTTTAGTTCCCTTACACTGTTAAGTGCGTCTGCAGGAATTTTTTTAAAGTGTCGCGACATACATTTCAACACATCGTTAACAGCATATCGGACGGTTGAAAGTGACATTTTGATGTGAGTGCAAAGAGTTACGTGATTTTACAATTCTTTTCCTAGTTTATACTTTCAGTTCTGTTTTTTTTTAAGACAAGAAACAAATTATGAGAAGTGGACAAATTAGTTAAAATATACGACACTAATATTTCTCTTTCATAAAATAAAAAATTCTAAAAAGCAAAGCCATCTCCTATACCTTTATGTAGGTAGAGTCGTAAGGTCGCTCATTCCAGATCTGTAGCAGAAAGTAAAAAACAATAGATAATTCAAACAGTATTTTTTGGTACTTTTCAGTATTTAATTAAATAAATATGGCACAAATATTTACAAAAAAATTTCCAAGGCAACTACATCTAGCTATATCGCACAGAACTGCAGCAATTTAAAGTTTAATATTGAAACAAATCAACATGTGCAAAATCAATCCTTCAATCAAATAGTGTGTGTGTGTGTGTGTGGAGAGAGATAATTTAGCAAGAATGTGTACATCTAAAATAAAAAATAAGATGTAACTTGCCCCGATAAAATCAATGGTCAGGTTGTAAAAGTTCTTGGCTCCAGCTATCCACCTGACAATATAGTCAGCTGTCATGTTGGGATTAACATATGGGTTACTACTGCCAACGCCAATCCACCCAGGGAAGCCCCAGGGCAGCCCGTACAGTTTGATGTCAGGGTTCCTCTAAAAACAAAAATCCAGTTTTCACTACACCATCTGAGACAAAAGACAACACTACAAAACTGGAATTTTCCTTGCACAGTTAGACAAAATGCTGGGTGTAAGACAAATAAGGAAAGATAAAGTCCACAAGGACTATCATACCTAGGAACACAAGCAGCCAGCTCATACTGGCTTTGAGATGATGACTTATCTCCAGCAGAGTACGTATAACTGTTCGTCAGTTGTCAGTAGTGTGTATCTATGCCATGTTGCAATGGGTCATGGCATGTGTCACTATGTACTAGACATACAATAGTAGTACATACATGGGTAATATATTTCTTTTAAAAGGCAGCAAGTGCTCCGGCATCTTCACACAGCAATAGCAACAAACATGGATGCTAATGAGCATGTTTCTGAGCAACAAACAGTTTTTGTCATTGATGCCATGTGCGTCCCCCTGCAGTAAACACACAAGCCACTGGACTAGAACGGAGAGTTTGCTGCCCAAAACCTGAATAAAAGTCTCTTCCAACCTTTTTGGCCTCAACCATCAGCCACCACTCGTAGCCCCGCTGATAGTTCTCCTCCCAGCTGTTGTGCATGTGAGACGCCTCGGTACCATCTAGAAAATCAAACATAGCAGGCGTCTGGACATCGACTCATATCTCAACAGGATATAAACTCAGCATAAACATCTTGCTGTCACCTCAATGCACTTTAAACACGACAGGAATATCTCAATGCTACTTCAATAGGATATAAACTCAGAATAAACAACTTGCTGTCACCTCAATAGGATACAGTTTGTGTTATTTGTAATATTTACACATGGATACAATCGCACAGACAAGCCAGCTGTACTCAGAATCTTACCCCCTCCCCCCTCCACCAAAAACAAAAATCTTCTGCCCCATGCACTAAGTCTATAAAGTATCTGCGACAGTAGCAATAACAAAACTACACTTACAGCAGCACATAATATAGGTAGCAGAGTATGACAATGTTTGTCTACCTGTCTGGTACTAGTAGTAGTTTATTTATGGGAATATCACCACCATTTTTACTACGGACAAAAGGACAATATCTAGTCAAGACACAAGTCGCACCCAATAAAAAAAATACAAATCAAACTAGATAAAAACAACCAAAAAAGCCTGATACCTAACGGACGCACAAGTCCAATCATATAAAGATAAAAATCAAGCTACAATGTATATTAAAAACATCAAGACCAGTTGAGACAAAAGTTGGGCCCGAAAAAGACATACACAAGGATAGCACAAACCAGACAGGTAAACATACAATAAGTAGATAAAAGCAAAAGTAAACAATTCTACGATCAGCTGCAGGAAGTCGTAGATCAAACACCTAAGAAAGACATCATCGTTGTGCAAGGAGACTAGAATGCCAAAGTGGGAAAAGACGCCTGCGTGAACTGGCAGGGAACCTGTGGCCAGTCCTCCAATGCAGAGACCAACGAGAGAGGCTTAAGGCTTCTGGAATTTGCCAGTTATAATGATCTCCTGCTGGCAAACACCCTCGGCCACCACAAAGCATCCAGAAGATGGACATGGGACTCTCCTGATGGGAACACCAAAAACCAGATTGATTACATCATGGTCCAGAAGCGCTTCCGGTCAAGTGTAAAAGCTGCAAGAACAAGAAGCTTTCCAGGAGCTGACATTGGAAGCGATCATGACCTGGTCATGATGACCTTTCGGCTTCACCTGAAAAAGGTTAACAAAACGAAAGACACCAGGCTAAAGTTCGACCTCGAACGACTAAAACAGCCAGAATTAGCTAAAGAATTTCAAGCAATGATAGGAGGAAAATTCGCACCATTGACCATCCTCGGTGCCGAAGACAACACAGATGTGGACACGCTGATCACTACCTTTAACACGGCAGTGACTGAAACAGCCAACAAGATCCTAGGCAAACATAGGGCAGTTAAGAAACCTTGGGTCACAGCTGATGTCCTTGAACTGTGCGATAAAAGAAGACAATTGAGAAACAAGAAAAATACAGTAGAAGGTGCAGCAAAATACAAAGAAGTCAACAAGGTCAAAAGGCGCATGAAAAGGGCAAAGGAAAAATGGGTAGAAGAACAGTGCAATGAAATCGAAAGCCACCTGCAGAGGAATAACACCAAGAAGGCATACCAGATAGTGAAAAACCTAAAAGGCACAAAACAAGGACGAGTATCAACCATCCAGGACAAAGCAGGACGTTATCTTAGTGAACATCGAGAAATCCTCACCAGATGGACAGAATACTGCACAGAATTGTACAAT
>SMGT01013768.1:29062-40247 GCA_004794575.1 Lanistes nyassanus | reverse complement strand
TTTGTCTTGGGCTTGATGATTTGATGTCGTCAGTTTACAGAGGTCAGCATTACACTAACCTTGTCAGTTTGTCCTAGGTTTGATGATTTGATGTCGTCAGTTTACAGAGATCAGCATCGCCCAGCTGGTGCCGTATCTTGTGAATAATTGGTAGCAGCCCTAAAGCTTATCTGCGTGAGACTAAAAGAAGAATTTTCGATCAGAAGATAATATCAGTGATTCTGTCCCAGATGATGATGATGATGATGATGATGATGATGATGATGATGATGATGATGATGATGATGGTGATGGTGATGGTGATGATGATGATGATGATGATGATGATGATGATGATGATGATGATGATGATTGAGGGTCGGTACGAGTTTAGTAGTGACATCGACAGTATAAAACGGCGTTCTGGGATCAGGCTATTGAGGCGGAGATGATAGCAGCAGGTCTTAGCAGTGCGAGAGACAAAGTTATGTATGGACAGAGTGTTGACGAAAATAACACCGTGGTTCTTGCCCAAGACTGAAGGAGAATTGGTGATGCTGTCAAGATGAAGAGGAAGGACAGGGGGAAGTTGAGCGAGGATTTGGCGTGTGGCAAAGAGAATCTTTTTGGTCTTATCGTCGTTAAGATTACTTTTGTTGTTATCCAAGTTTAATGTCCTTGTAGCAGTCAGGTGTGTGGATTAGTAGCAACGAAGAATAAGCGAAATTAGAAAATACCTCTCTGTTGAAAGCTGCAAGCAAATTTGCCGCCTCCTTTATTCTCTCGCCTTTGTTCTGGTTGTTTTAATTATGCTTGTGATTTTAACATCAGTGTCCTTCTCTAACTTTACTGTGTTGATATGGTTCTTACTATAGGTTTCTGGTACCCCCCCCCCCACCTGCACACACACACACACGCGCGCGCCATCGTGCGTTATTTTTATTATTAACGGTCTCCTGTTCTATGTATCTCGTGTGTGAGTGTATCTCGTGCGTGAGTGTATCTCGTGTGTGAGTTTATCTCGTGTGTGAGTGTACCTCATGCGTGAGTGTATCTCGTCTGTGAGTGTATATCTCGTGTGTGAGTGTACCTCGTGTGTGAGTGTATATTGTGTGTGAGTGTACCTCGTTTGTGAGTCTATATCGTGTGTGAGCATACCTCATGTGAGAGTGTAGTCAGTGTACCTCGTGTGTGAGCGTACCTCGTGTGTGAATGAATCTCGTGTGTGAGCGTACCTCGTGTGTCAGTGTATATCGTGTGTCAGTGTATCTCGTGTGTGAGTGTATATTGTGTGTGAATGAATCTCGTGTGTGAATGAATCTCGTGTGTGAGCGTACCTCGTGTGAGTGTATATCGCGTGTCAGTGTATCTCGTGTGTGAGTGTATGTCGTGTGTGAATGAATCTCGTGTGTGAATGAAACTCGTGTGTGAATGAATCTCGTGTGTGAGCGTACCTAGTGTGTGAATGAATTGTAGTGAAGGGGGTTCGCTTCGCAACTTTCCTCTCTCTCTCTCTCCTTCAAACAAAGGCAGGTTTTGTTCCTTCCACACCCTCCGCGTACTTTATTTTGGGCCGCCACTGCTGCTGCCGCCCTACGTGCTCCGCCACCCCACGGTTTACTGCATTTTATTGTTTTGCTACATCTTTTCCCTCGTCCTCCCCCTGCTCCACCCTACTTCGGGCCTCTGCTTTGTCCGGCACGCACCCCGCTTTTACCGGGTGGGAGCGAGCCACAACGGAGCCATTGCCAGCTACAGCAGAAGCTGGCGGGTGGAAGTGAGGTGGAGACCTCATTTTGTGTTTCTTACACATACAACATTTAGAATAAAAAGTGAAAGAATATACCTACAAGGACAAGAAAATATACAGTGACTAGAGTGCGCTTTGCTCTTCCTGTTAGTGTTAAGGAAAGTTAAGTAGAGTGAGAAGGAAATAAAGATAATTACGTTAAAAGGCAGTTAAACTAGCTAATGTGAATAGAAAAAGATAAGAAATGTGCCTACAAACTAACCTAATCTATTAAGACGTTTGATGAGTTTAGTATCTACTGAAAGATGATATCGAGTATGTGACGTGACGGGCGGTACCTTAACTTACTGGACTCGACTTCTCAGAATTACTGGACAAACTTTTATGGTGATCTCGTAAATGTAGATTTAATTGAGCAATCGTCGCCAAAACCTTTACTGCAACAGGTCAATGGTTTCTACACCAGAGGGTGACGACGCTATGAAATAATGCGAATAACTAGAGAAATCTACCGAGGGAAAAGATTCTCATACTCTGACACGTTCGCTCAGTCTCACACAGGCAAAACACTACTAGCTCAAGAGCCCCCACCCTCGTAAAACACACAACTGCAGCGAAACGTTATTCAACATATATTTCAAACACTAACTGGCTCGACAACATCAAATATATCTACAGATTTTTTACAAAGAATCACCTTGCTCGAGTCTAGGGTAAGACGCTGCCTGATTACATCATACCACGTGGTATCAGACAAAGAAGATAATCAAACTCCAGAGGGGGAATCAAACTGCAAACCGGCCTATGATCCCGCTCAATACACACATACAGCAAGTGACCGACAATAGAGCTCCTACTCTTGTCACTACTGAAACCAATACTTCTGCGATACACACAACTCTGAAGCTATACAAACTGAATCAATAAGTGACCATCGACAGAGCACCTACTCTTGTCACTACTGAAACCACTGCTTTACTGTAATACACAGCTCGAAAGCTACTCAACTCTACACACCAATACAGTAAGTGACCGACAACAGAGCACCTACTCTTGTCACTACTGAAACAACTATTCAACGACCGACAAAGAAGTTATGACACTGTACAACCAGCACTACCTCTCTGTACCCCCTTGGCGCTATTGCCCGGCCACTAGCTTATGACGTCTCCTGTCTCTGGCAGGATAAAACCACTCGAGTCCCAGACTCTAAGATAATCTATGGCAAGAGCAGTCCTACAAGGCACCACAACAGTCACTTACTACTTGTCTAGTAGTCGGCAGAATACACCCCGGGTACCTGCGTGAGATGCTGGAGTCCTTTGCTCTTTTCACGTCTCTGGCTAATATGGCAAGGGCAGAAGTCAGTGGGTCTACACGTGTCCGCTTCTGTGGTCCTCCTACATTAACTCCATGTCCTGTCCTCTCTGTGTGTATGTGTCCGTGTGTATATCCCTCTAATCGCGTTTTTGCCTCCTTAAGTAGCAGGGGTCTGACGCATTAACCTTGAGTAAACCGGTTCTGGTCAGACTAGGTGGAGCAGGGCAGCTGTCATGACCAATGGCGTTTCACTCACATACCTTAAGTGTAAAGAGAAGGGGAGGAGCTAGCTGGCTAAGCTAAGAGTGACAGGTGATATCCTAGGAGTGACATGTGACAGAGTAGAATCCGAATAAATTTGAAACAAGGTAACTGGACCAAGCTAAGACATGACAAAAACAAAGACAATCTACATGTTTCGGGGCACTACCCCTTCATCAGGACGACACAAAAACGACGAAAAAACGACAACAACGAAAACAGAAGAAAAAGACTTAGCTTCAGTAGATGTGTGAATGAATCTCGTGTGTGAGTGTATATTGTGTGTGAATGTATATCGTGTGTGTGTGTGTGTATCGTGTGTGAGTGTATATCATGTGTGAGTGTATCTCGTGTGTGAGTTTATATCGCGTGTGTGAGTATATCATGTGAGAGTGTACCTCATGTGTGAGCGTACCTCGTGTGTGAGTGTATATCGTGTGTGAATGAATCTCATGTGTGAGTGTACCTCGTGTGTGAGCGTACCTCGTGTGTCAGTGTACATCGTGTGTGAGTGTATCTCATGTGTGAGTGTATATCATGTGTGAATGAATATCGTGTGTGAGTGTATAGTGTGTGTGAATGAATATCGTGTGTGTGTGTGTGTATCGTGTGTGCGCGTATATCATGTGTGAGTGTATCTCGTGTGTGAGTGTATATCGCGTGTGTGAGTGTATATCATGTGTGAGTGTATATCGTGTATGAGTGTATATCGTGTGTGTGAGTGTATATCGTGTGTGAGTGTACCTCGTGTGTGAGTGTATATCGTGTGTGAGTATATATCGTGTGTGAATGTATATCGTGTGAGTATATATCGTGTGTGAGTGTATATCCTGTGTGAGTATATATCGTGTGTGAGTGTATATCGTGTGTGCGTGTTGTTATGTGCTGGACCAATCTTCGAGTCTGGTTTTGCGCTTTAAAAAATCTATTATTACTTTCTCAGATGTGTCGCCGTCTATAAATTATCATCAGAATAGACGTGGTTTTTAATATTATGAGAGTTGATTATGGTAGACAATGAAGAGGGATTATGGTAGACAATGAAGAGGGATTGTGGTAGATAAGGAAGAAGGATTATGGTAAACAAGGAAGAGGGATTATGGTAAACAAGGAAGAGGGATTATGGTAGACAAGGAAGAGGGATTAGAGTCTGTTGGAAAGGTACGAACTGAATCATATGAGAGCAGGGTCAGGGATGCCAAACGAGGGCTGACGTCTGGTGAGAAGGATGGAATGGTCACTGGTCCCAAAGGCAGCAGACAGGTCTAGAAGAGAGATCGGAGAGACTTTGCCAGAGAGAAGAATGTCCTTCAGGATGTGGGACTGACGAGCTTTATTTTGACAATGACTTGCGACCTTAGGCTGTCAGTTTCAAATTCCCAGGCGACTTGTGCGAACGCCTTCATGCGGGAGGGGGGGGGGGAATTCATGGTTCCCATGGCTGCTCTTCTGTCGTACAAAATGGGTGCACGATCCCGATTGGTTGTTCGTTCTAGCAAGTCATTGTCAAAATAAAGGTCGTAAGACGGAACCGAGGAAAGGTCGCATTAGCGGAGTAAGCCATGTAGTAGAAAATGTTTCGTTAAAAAAATCCGTCGGATGTCACACTGGGGCTGCTGTCGCAACACAGTTTCAGTGCCAGGCGTCTGGCAGGACAGCTACTAGACTGACAATTTTTAAGTCCCATGACTCGCCTGGGGCCCGAACCACCATCGACCTCCCGCCTCGGAAGCGGACGCAGACTGAGCGAGTTCGGTTTGATCTGTCTAGGTGCCGAGGTCACCGCACCTTGAAGGTTTGGTGTAGCAGGGCCGTGACAACGATAGGAGGGCGGGTCGGATAAAACTGACCAGTGAGTTAATGAGTTCACTAAGAAGCCAAGGTCATATTGTGACACTCCTTGCCTACTGTATGTAACTGTGAGTTGATCGTCATGCCGTATTCAGGGATCTAGTCACGAATAGCGCCCCGCCACATGGCGACTGTTCAGATAAGCAGCACCAAGTCTGTTGATAACCGTTTTGCTACGGACACGAGATCTACCTTATAACTATGGCTAGGATAGGCTAGGGACACGAGATCGACATTATAACTATGGCTGGGATAGGCTAGGGGAACGAGATCTACATTATAACTATGGCTAGGATAGGATAGAAACACGAGATCGACATGATAACTATGGCTAGGATAGGGTAGGAACACGAGATCGACATTATAACTATGGCTAGGATAGGCTAGGAACACGAGAATGACATTATAACTATGGCTGGGATAGGCTAGGAACACGAGATCGACATTATAACTATGGCTGGGATACGCAAAGGCGTGTCCGTCAATTAAAAAAAATCCCGTCACATTGCCTCCCCCCCCCCCTTCGCAGACTTGACAGACTCCTTAATTCCCCCACACCCACTCTTTTCGGCGTCCTTAATATTTATAGCTTGTGGAGCGCCTGACACCCCGTCAGTTTGCCAGTCAAGCTCCTATTCTCGTCTACAGCAAATATGTGTGGATTTTCTCGCTAAGCCATGGAACTGATCCACAGCTCCTCTTCAGCACACTTCTTCAAACAGAAATATTTCAAGAAGTGTTTTAAAGAGGATATGTGAATCAGTTCCATAATTTCGCTGGAAAATCCAAATAAACTAAATTTCTCACGTTCTTTTTACAGATTATGTTTGAACGTTTCCAAACTGTAAGTGTATGACCAGTAGCGTACGCGTGAAGGGACGAGCATGCTGTCTCAGGGCATTGTGTAAAAACCCTTGAGGTCTGGCAGGCGCTGTATACACCGCCAATTTTTATATCTTCTGCCGGTTATCCTGTTACAGTGGTCTCTCTGTCTGTGCCACGCGGGGGCCTCCTATGGGCCGTATCGAAGTGACGCCATAGTCAACCCATTCGTGGGCAGGGCTTCTCGCCACGGCCTGGCAGCGTCAGCAATGCGCGGGCCAAGAATGTTTGAAAAAAGTAATATGAAGGGTGACAGGGTTTTAGGTTCTTATTGCTTAACCTCCCGCCGCAAACGAGGTGCATATCAAGACGGCATTGCTTAGACAAATTTACGTGCTGCCACACATGGGACTGATGTCGCAACACGGGCTTCAGACCCAGTCACAATAAGACACAGGGCCAACCAGTCCTTTCAGGTGTCTGGCAGGCCATTTGTTGTTGTTGATTTGGGAGGGAAAGTGCTTCCACCTCGCGGTGATTTCGCACTGAAGGGGAGGGGAGATGGGTGAGGGGAAAGGGAAGGGGTCTGCGGTTTGGTGTCCTGGACTGGTGGTGGCTATGTATGGTCCCGCTGGCTGGCCTCTCTCCTGGCGTACTGATGATGGCTTGAGTAGCTGGAGTGGTGGAGTTTTCGCTGGTCAGACCTACCGCTGCTACATCCCTACATTCTTTTTATCTCTACCGCTTAGGTGCTATGTGTTATATTAGTTTACTTTGATGTAGTCTGTTTTAATTTTTAGTGTTTTACTGGTAACCTCTGTCCTATAGCTTATTTGCTGTTTTTAGGTGGTTGATTCCCATTCTGATTTTTGATTGTTTAGATATATCTAACATCTTGGTGGGCATTAACTACCTGCATTGTCAGTTCCAGTATGTGTTGTCTTAATGGAACTGACAATGCAGGTAGTTAATGCCCACCCAGATGTTAGATATATCTAAACAGGCAGCTACTAGACTGTCAATTTATGGTCTTAGGTATGACTCGGCCGCGGCGCGAACTGTCGCGAACTGTCGCGAACCACCGACCTCTCGCCTGGGAAGCGGACGTTAGACGCCGAGGCGGTTAGATGCAGGGTGCATGAGGCCTGGGTCCACTGGACTGAAGCCTCTACAAAACTACCTATAAGCCGCCCCCCCCCCCCCAAACACAAACACACACACACACACATGCTTGTTATGCTTGCGAATTACAAGATTTTGCCACGAATGGTTTGAAACTGATTTGATGTCAGTGTCAAAACACGCATTAACTACTTGGAAATGGCGATTCCGGCCTCCACTAGTGTGCGGAGGTGGGAATGAGCTTGCGCTTTTCATTGCTGGGAAAGTTTGTTGAGTTTCAGAATTCGGTCACATGCCCAGCTGACTAGGCACACTGAGGGAGGGGGGTGGGGCGAAGAAAAACAACAGGTGATTGGGTACAGGTGGGTGGATCATTCAAGGTCGTAGGGGTCAGGAAAAGGCACCTCTTGACCTGCCAGTTAATCTGATCTTGTTTTCAAGCTGTCATTGTTGACTGCGTCACGCGGGACCGAAACCCGACTGCTTCACTGGTGTGTGCTTCCCCCCACCCCCCACCCCCGATCTGCGGAGCCGAACAGTCGATGCTTTATCTGACATCGCATGGCCTTGAGATATGGCCTTGACGCGACTTTTGGCACACAGTGTTGGCCCACAGCTTTGTCGGTAGCTGAGCTTGCCGGAAAACTATTCTCAAGTGATGGCGTTCCATCAGCTGATCCAAATGAAGCTGGGTGAAATAAATTCTTCCAAATGTCACATATATTATCGCCGTCAGCAGTTTTAATCTGGGCTTCTCTTTGGGCTTGAAGTCAAAACAATGAAACAGTATCAAAGACTGAGCTCATTTCTGAGCACCGTCTACTGTTTTGACACACTGTCAGTCAAAGGCACTCACGAGTATTTTTTAAAAAGCTGTTCTTAAAAGAATGTGTTGATTTTAAAACAAAACAAATATTGTGTGTAAGCTCATGGCTGCAAATTTACCAGTTTAAATTTTCACCTGATATTTACTGCATAAGCTGACAAGAAAATGTCACTATTTTACTTGGGACTGTCGTAACTTTACTCGGAAAATTTAAAATCATCGATCCTGCCTTATTTTTCTGTAGAAGACAAAAACTCAAATCTCCTAATGTAGCAGACGACAGAATGGAATGCTGCGACCGGCACTTCTCAGGTGGACATACATTTGATTATTGGCGCACATAATGCTTGCAATAACACCACACTAAGGTGGGTCGGCACTTGTCAATTTGATAAACTTGTACTACGTATATTACTACATACATGCCGCTCGTCACACAACGTCTGATAACAGTGCAAAGACTGCTTCGCTCTGCACGTTAATCATTTGCTAATGTTCATGTTTCAAGTTATGGAGTTTGAAATATGGACATTAGACGATACAGATAAATAGGGGAACGATTTTAGGACGACCCAGAAATGACTGACCATGGAGTCTGTCCTCTTTCCATACTTAAAGAGTCCACTTTTCTGGTATGGGCATTTAGAAAGCCAGGATTTGGGGCGTTATATATGCGTGGGTGCTTTGGGGATGTTTATATAGGTCCTGCGTTATAACTGATTGCCTTTACAATCTTTTTGTTTTGCGGACAAGCAATACTTTGGTTTTGTCCAGTTTTTATGTAGACTAGTGTTCGTGTTTCTGTTGGTTTTCTTTTTCTTCTTTTGCCGCCACAGTACGATCTTATGCACTACCCTTTTTAACCTCGAACCAGTTTAAATAAATCTCTTCTCTTTGTTTTTCATCCCCTATTTCAACCAGCTTGTTTTAAGTTACATTCAGACTTTCCTCCAACCGGCAGACACTTGTTTTTCTTTTATATTTGAGTTAGAAAAGCCCAAAAGCCAAGAATTTTTTTTTTCAAACTACGACCACCATCAATTAAGGGAGGCATGACCAATGCATGGAATTCTCAAAGTCAGATTGATTTTGTAGGAGTCGGACCCCTTTCAGTATATACTAATAAGTATGTCGACATTGTGAATTTCAGAGAATGCCTTGTTGTGCCGCATGGAACTGCTCAAACAAGTCAAAGAAAGGAAAATCGTTTCACCTGTGAGTACACTATAGCTTCTGTGGTCATTACAATAATGCCAGAGTATATTAGATGTACCGACAGCACAATCTTCTACGACACTTGGAATGTACATTTTGTATCCTGGAAGGAAAAAGTCATTTTGGAAATGTACGTGCCTACCTGCGTGCATGAGAGAGAGAGAGAGAGAGCTAGCTGGGTGTCACCAGCATTGTAAAATACAAGGACAGTTAAACCACAACTACTTGTATTTTTATTTATTGATTTATCTGCTATTGCGTTTCTCATGCAGGTTTCCAAAAACTGAAGAGAGGCGAAAGAAGTGGATTGCCGCTCTCAGGTGTGAAAATTTAGTGCCTACGAAACATAACGTGCTTTGTGCTGATCATTTCGAAGACTCGTGCTTTGACCATGATTACGGACTCCTGTGCAGAGATGCTGGAGATGACATTTTCGGGTGTCCCTCTTCAGCTGTTGAAGAGAATGTTACGGGGCAGCAGCACACGTAGCGATTCAAGTTATCACCCTGCTCTAAAGGCATTTGCAATGACCTTGCAGTTTTATTCAAGTAAGGCTTACGAATACGTTAGGGAAACATTTCACCTGCAGCTTCTGCATATTACCACCGTTAGAAGATGGTTCCAGGCACTAGATGGAAGAACTGGGTTTAGTTGGAGCGGTTTTGTGCTCTTTGATGTTAGATGACATGTCTATTAGAAAAAGCATAGAGTGGGATGGGAAGACAACGGTGGGGTTTGTAGATATCGGCAATGGGAACACAGATGACAGAGCACCAGCGGCTATGGAAGACTTAGTTTTCATGGTTGTCTGTGTGAACGGATCCTGGAAAGCCCCGGTTGGTTACTTCTTGGTTAACGGACTGTCTGGATGTGAGAGGGCAAATTTGATTCGTCAGTGCTTGTGTCATCTTGCTGACACTGGAGTGAAAGTCATTTCTGTCATCTGTGATAGGCCTTTCATGCCACATGGCGATGCTTAAAGAACTGGGTACCTCTTTGGACCCAGAAAACCTAGATCCCAGTTTTGAAGACCCATCATCAGGTGAGAGGATCTATGTCATTCTTGACGTCTGCCCCATGCTGAAGTTGATGAGAAACACACTAGCTATGTCCGGTCGTCTAAAAGACAGCAATAATAACATAATTCGTTGGCAGTACTTCGAGGACCTGCACAAGCTTCAGGAGCATGAGGGCCTTCATCTTGCTAACCAACTCCGGTACAGCCACATGTGCTGGCAAGCCCAGAATATGAAGGTCAAACTTGCTGCCCAAACGCTTAGTAAAAGTGTTGCAGACAGCCTCGAGTACTGCCGCGATGGTCTACAGCTTGCTGAGTTTCAGAACTGTCATGGCACGGTTGTATTTCTCCGCATGATTGATCAGTTTTTTGATGTGTTGAACACTAGATAACCACATGGCAGATACAGAGGTGGACAACAATCAGGTATACAATCTCATCAAACTGTCACATGAGCTTATTGCAAAATTCGCATGCACCATCTAGTCAAGCAGTACAATACAGATATTACTGGAAAAGCTATACGCAAAACAATGTGAAAACCAATCCCCTTTAAGCATCAATAGTTAAAAAACAATCATATGATATAAATTTTTGTTTTGCCACTTTCCCCTTAGTTTTCAATTTCAAAGGCTGCTCCTTCCCTCCCCGGTGTATCGCACTTTTGTTGTTGTTGAAAGAATATAAAGTACTTTTGTATCTTAATCTTGCAATATTTTCTTACGCTACAAGTGATTTTTTTTACTCTATAAGTGATGCAAATGCAAATAAATACCCAGTCTAACAAGATTTCTCTTTGCTCTCTGTGTGCGTTCGTGTTTGTGTGTGTGCCTGCGCGCGCCAGCACGACTTGCAGTAATTAAGTTTTATGACAGCTTGATAAACCTGACACTTCGGACCGTCCGTCCCCCTACAGTAAGCCTTGTACACCCCAGCTCGCGGACCGTCTACCCCCCTACAGTAAGCCTTGTACACCCCAGCTCGCGGACCGTCTGTCTCCCTACAGTAAGCCTTGTACACC
>SMGT01013768.1:0-15675 GCA_004794575.1 Lanistes nyassanus | reverse complement strand
TGAGGGAACTCAAGCATCCTCTATACATACTGAGGTAACTCAAGCATCCTCTATAAATACTGAGGGAACTTGAGCATCCTCTATACATACTGAGGTAACTCAAGCATCCTCTATACATACTGAGGTAACTCAAGCATCCTCTATACATACTGAGGGAACCCAAGCATCCTCTATACATACTGAGGTAACTCAAGCATCCTCTATAAATACTGAGGGAACTTGAGCATCCTCTATACATACTGAGGGAACTTGAGCATCCTCTATACATACTGAGGGAACTTGAGCATCCTCTATACATACTGAGGGAACTCAAGCATCCTCTATACATACTGGGGGAACTCAAGCATTCTCTATACATACTGAGGTAACTCAAGCATCCCCTATACTTATTGAGGTATAACCCTATTTCACTTTTTGAAATGGACATAGAACCAGCATATAATACATACTATAGCTCAAGATATCATTGTCACACATTCTCAAACTGTGTTACCTCACAAGACATGACATGGATAGATCACATATATATTGATGCCAATTTATGTTATTAGTGTTTTTGGTGTATGTCCATCTAACATGTTTTTGGTGTGCAGTGTCACCTCATGCACTCTTGGTGCATATTGTTCATCTGTTCTTGGCTTAATCTGTTCATCTATTCTTGGTGTAAAGTGACCACTTAATATGCTCTGGGTGTAGGAAGCTACAAGCGGAAAGCAGGGATGCATCCTGAAATCAGAATGAGTGCTGCCTGCCTATTTCATGTTATTTCAGCACCATAGGCATTCCCTGATCGTAGGTCTCTTACCCAGAGAAGCATTATTTTTTTGTATTGAGCACTGATGGAAGATATTCTTGTTTCTGCACCATACAGCAGGGACTATGATGATGACATAAAGATTCTATATCAGACAATACTGTGCTGACAATTAAAGGATACTGATATACTTTATTTAATCAGATTTTTAAACATATATTTATAATAAAAGGAAGCTAACATGCTTAATCAGATTTGATCTTTTAACGCATAACATACCGGGGGATGAAATAGTCCTTACGAGCAGTAACTGTCATGTTTCCAACCAATTAACCATGAGGACCACGTCACAGCTGTAACACCAGTTTGCTGGTCACACATGCAACCTTCAATGACGAAGCATATTCTCATTTTCTTATCCCTTGACCTGGAGTGCGTAACAGGCAACAGAAGTTTTTAAAAAAATCTGTCAGACATCTCCAGGTAATGAACCCCTGGTGTAGAATTAGTCACGATGGTTAATGGCTGGCTCCACCTGAAACACATATCCTGTGTGCAAAAAAGCCTGATGCACAAGCAAGCAGGTGTAAACTGTCCACCTCTGCCTGCGAAAATGTTATAGATTTATGACAATAATTTAAGTTTCTGCATCAATAACTGAGCTGGGTGGAAATGCTTTGCCTTAGCGTATAACAATCACAAAGTGAATGATCAGTCCTGGATATGTGCAGAGAACTGTAGACCATATATGAACAGCGCAAGCTCCGTCCGTTCAACCTTCTGCTTTTGGTGAGACAATCACCTGCACAACAAAGCCTTTGGGTATCTTAGCATCTTCAATCCGTAGCTTGTCGTTGAGCAGCTTTCCACTGAAAAACCAACGCTGACGTTCGGGTTCAATTCCCTCATTTTCATACAAAAGCTTTTTGACTTTGTACACAGTGTCTGTGGTCTTCACTAGCACCTTGATGTCCTTGGACATGCTGGACAAACGGAACCGGACTGGCACTTCCACACCAGCTGATGGATGACTGTCTGCATCGGTCTGTGTGTCACTATCACTGTCATCCTCGATCAAGTTTGTTGGCGCACTCAGCACATACACAGGCAGCTGGTAACGGTTCCCAAGCTCATCATAGCAGTCTAACAGCGTACCTGCAAAATAAGACACCTCTTTCATGACATGGCTCCCTGCACCTTATCACTCACCACTTCAAGCCTGGGGACACGGGAAGATGGTCTGAATCACACTGCACATGCACAGACAAACATGGCAAAAAGACTGACAAAGATCTGCTCTTCGTTCAAGCTTTGTATCAGTGCAGCTAAATCAAGCATATATTTATCCAGGTGTACCAAGTCATCAAATACTGAATGAAACATTTTTATCCAGGTGTACTGAGTCATCAAGTACTGAATGAAGCATTTATCTAGGTGTGCTATCAAGTACTGAATGAACATATTTTCTTTCTTTACACATACATGCTCACATGACTCCACACATACATATTTGACGTTACACAGAGAAAGTTTATGCTGTACCTGGTCTGTACTGGTCATTAGAGTACTACATGAACACATTTATCTGCCTTTACACATCACCTTCATCTGACTTTACATGTTACATTTATCTGAGTTCATGTCACATTTATCTGATTTCATGTCACATTTATCTGATTTCATGTCACATTTATCTGATTTCATGTCACATTTATCTGATTTCACACATCACATTTATCAGACTTAACATCATATTCATCTGATTACAAAGAATATTTATCTGATTACACAACACATTCGTCTTACTTCACAGGCTGCAGTCATCTAACTTCACATATCACAGCCATCTGACTTTGCACATCACATCCATCTGACTTTACACATCACATCCATCTGACTTTACAAATCAGTTTCACCAGACTTCATCTTTATCCGACTTTATACATAGGAATTATATACTCTACCTTTGGTATAACAAGAAATAAGTGAAACAGGCTCTCATACAATATTTTTTTCTTTTAATTACGTTAAAAGGTAGTTTAACTAGCCAATGGGAATAGATAAAGGAACGAATTCTGCCTATAGTAAATCTACTCTATCAAGACATGTGATGAGTTTAATGTCTAAAGAAAGAGTAAATCGAGGAGAATCAGGGGGTGTTAACTGTTAGTATCTGCAACTATCCTAGAAGAATATAGAAATGTCTAAAGAGAGTGAGCCTAACACAGCACGCCATAAGATGACACAGCGTGTCACAGCCATGGATCGCTGGCGGTACTCAGCCTGGGTACCACGCCCCAGCGTCCACTGCAACTGTGAGCGTGGTGGCCAAAACCGTCTCCGTGATGGCTGCATCCATCACAAAGGGATATGCAGGAAGCTTTGCTTTCTCACAAGTCTTCAAGATTCAAAATGACAAAAGACAAGTCACACATTGTTGAAAATTGAGAGTGGGAATACGTTGGTCTGTTACAGTTAGTCACAAAAGTATGGCAAAAGCAGCTCATTGTGTCGGGAAATGTGGCAAAGAACCACCAGGTTAAAAAAATCACATTAACTAAGGTAACCATCAATTATTTTCTATTTTTAGTGCAGGATTTCTCATGGTATCATATGCATACATTTCTATACAGCACAAACACCCAGTGCAAAGTATCCCCCTTCCCCCACCAAGTAAAAAGAAAATGAGTATGCGCCACGACACACAATCACACATCCGGCCTACAGATGGTTAAGGAAACTGTTAAGTGGCCCAGTATTCCAAAATGGTTGGCCAACCCTGTTCTTAAGAGTTTAAAGTAATTGTGTTTCTTTCTCATTCTGTATGAAATAATAAAATTCAACATAAACAATTACTTTGTTGATTAAGATACATATTTTGTCAGATAAATAACACAAGATTCCTGGTGATCATTCAATATTTTATTGTTATAAAACAGTTACAAATAACAGCTGCATAGTGTTTTTTTAAATTCTTGTGAAAGTGTAGACTTTTTAATTTATACAATGAATACTACGATTTCAATAGACCAGGAGAGAGTTTAACATGCGATGGCTGAATCGAAAACCAAAACATCTGGATAAACATCCCGTTTCTTGCTGGAAGGCAGAGGTGGAATGCCCGGCTGCTCAACACAAGGGCCAACAGGGCTGCACAAACAAGACAAACCTAGGTATGGCGCGGGGAACCCCGGACCGTGGCTGGCAGAGGGCTCCAACTGGGACCCGAGGCAGAAGTAGGTCCACATAGGGGAACCGCAGGAGAGCCAGGAAACCATGTCTGCGCCAGCCAGAATTGCACAACAAGACGAGATTGGGACAAACGAACTCCAGCCCCTGCAGCCCGCAGGGGATGGAAAACGGGTACATTTCCAGTCCCACCCCAGACCAGGAGAACGCGTCCACTGCCCAGATTTCCAATTCTGGAATTGGGGAGACAGACTGAGAGCTGGAAGTGGAAACCCTGAGAAAGGAGGGCCACAAGTGGCTGGAACCAGGCACTCCACCCTCACTCCAGGAAGGGGAGCAGGGGCCACCCCGCCTGGAGAACGCAGTGGAGGAGATGCAGGAGACAGGTGGAATGGAAGAACCATGAGCAGGTGCCCAGAGCCAAGGCCTGAACTTCCGGGTCATGGCTGTCGGCAGACAGATGGAAGGAAGTGAACACGCCAGAGGTGGGTAGGCTGAAACAAACTGCAAAAGGAGCTCCACCAGTAAGAGGGGAGCCCAAAGCCGAGGCCTGTAGGAGGGGAGGGGGCTGTGCTAGACCAAGGCCACCACAACTGCTGCTGGAAGTCGGGGAGTAGTGGAACAATGCCACCTCTTGGGAGGACGAGGGACCAGGTGCAGAGAAGCCCCAGGCCAGTTGAGAGCGTGCATAGCCATAAGGCAAGCAGGAACTCAACTGGAGCTTCCAACTGGTGGAAGCAAGCATCCACACTGCCTGGGTGGCGAAAATTGCCAGAAGGTCATGGAGGAAGCCATGTCACACCTCACATAGTGGGGATCACACCACCATGACTCTTGCCATGAGCACAGGCGAAGTGCCAGGAGGAAGAGCAGGAGGGCATGCCTCTGCAACTTCTGGTCAGCACCAGCAGGAGGGGCATGTGGGCCACCAGGGAGCGGAAGTGAGAGACAGGTCTCTCATCCACCAGCTCAGATGGCAGGAAGATGAAGCCATATCCCCTTCCCCCCCCCCCCCCACTCGACTGGCATCACCACAGGGGAGGAACCGGAAGAGTGGAGTGCGAAGTCCTCGGCACCAAAAGTAGTGGCAGGTGAAGAGGGCGATCGCAACTCCAACTGGAAGGCACTGTGTCAGAGGAGTCAGGCTCGTGGGGAGCCATCTTGGCTGTCTCAAAACTCTCTACTGGTCTATCTAAATAGCTTATTTCTCTTTTGGTTGTGTTTGACTACATTTTAAAATAATGAAATCCGCAACCTGAGCATGATTGATTGAACAGATTTTGATAGTTCTAAAGCATTCGGTATTACTACAGCTGTCCTAGATGAAAGTCCGTCAAATGACCAGGATGCTGAGGGATGTTAAGGGAATTCACTTGATTAAAATCAGAGAGACGCCTAAAGGGAGGAAAGAACCCCAGATGGCTAGGCTCATGGTGTAATTTTTTTAACCTGTAGCTACTACTGGGCAGTTGAAAGCTGAAGATGTTAGTAAGCAGCCTTGCCCTGCCCACCCTGACACCACTCTGCCTTGACAGCAGTTTCACAAGATGTTCACCACCAAAAACCCTGAACAGTCTACCCAGACCAACATATTAATGACAAGGTAACCCTGTCATTAAAATTTTGTGGTGATTACATTAACAACAAACTTCTCCCCCATGATATCCCAAAAATCTTTTTGTCAAAGACATGCATGGAGAACATTTGGTGAAGAGAAATGCCAGCAATGTATGCCATTCCTCCTGTTCTATTCATTTTGAGAAACCCTGAGCAAGTTGTTACAACATCAGTATATGCGCCTGCAGTGTTAGCTGTAAGAAACTACTTTTTTGTGCTATCACTTATAATGTTTTGACTTAGTCAAGGGTAACTGCAGTTCACTTCTAGATGATTTAATTGTGCTTTTGAAAGGACTAACATAAATGATTAATGATGCCTATAACTAATGTCATAAGATCTTTGTCTAAGCACCAAATACATTAATTGACAAAACGTAATGGGAAACTATAACACAACTCCCAACAAAAAAAAAATATTGGAAGTACTCTTATTGAGCATCCACCCCCCTCCCCGCCCCACAAATTAAAACAAGCTCAAGTCTGTAACAAAGCCGCCAGAAATTTGATGCAAGGAAAACCCCAAACAAATAAATATGATATGTTATCATTACCACTTGCACTTTCAAAAAGTAACAGTAACAAAACAATGCACATAACCAAGAAATTTCAGAACAGAACCCACTATTATATTTATATATTTTTTTTAAATCTGTGACTATGCAGCTCTTCTGAACGATAAAACGACCAAGTGCTGTGCTAGCCCTCATGGACAAGCAGTAAATATGACAACATAAAATTTTTACGAACAAGAAATTTTACGTAAACTAGTACAATAACTAAATAATAAACATTGTGCACAGCCAACAGAAAAATAAATATATATTCATACTACAAAATTTCCACAAATTCAATTTATTTCTTACCAGTTTGAGAGTTGAAGACCATGATTGGATTCTGATTTAAAAAAATTATTCGAAGACAAGCAAATTATATACTGCTAAATATCAGATGTTAAGGCCAAAAAATTTAATTTGAAATATAAAATGCCCAAGGAAGACAGGTAGAGAGTAATAATATGTCAACATAATACAGTAAAACCTGCGAAGAGCGACCCCCCCTTGGGGAAGCATACAAGTGGTCTGCCCTTGCAGGTGGTCTCTCCTCCCATGTAGGGGTCATGGAGGCAAAGAACAGCCACTAGGGGTCATGGAGGCAAAGAACAGCCACTAGGGGTCATGGAGGCAAAGAATGGGCACCCTTTTCACTTTAACATATTTGCTTTCTCTTTCTCTCAAAATAAAAAATAAAATTGTTTCCCATGCAACACATTCAATGTTTATTTTTGAAACAAAATCCAGTATTTACATGCACTGTGCCAACAGTGCAAACATCATCATTAGGAACAATATCAACTGTCAAAACCTCTCTTTCAGCCCCATGCATGTGCGCACATCCCACACACTTCACACCAATCTACATAAGTACACTCGATCATCTCAAACAAGGTGACATGCTGAGGAAAACGTTCCATGTGCTGAGGAAAACGTTCCATGTGCTGAGGAAAACGTTCCACGTGCGGAAGAAAATGTTCCACGTGCTGAGGAAAACGCTCCATGTGCTGAGGAAAACGTTCCACGTGCTGAGGAAAACGTTCCACGTGCTGAGGAAAATGTTCCACGTGCTGAGGAAAACGTTCCACGTGCTGAGGAAAGTCTTTGTCTGGGTTGCTGCTCCTGCCCCTTATGCCGACGTCCTCCAAAACGAGAAATCGTCGAGCCCATGTTCAACTGATCTCATCATAGCCTCTTCCAGAAGCAGACAAAACGTTAGCCTGTGCACAGCTTTGGAAAGAGGACAAGTATTTTTATTCCCACACAACCTTCGTCTTCTTCACAGGGTTCCCAGTGATGCACTCTGGGTACATACGTGTGATGCACAAGCATAAGGGATTTTTGTTGGTTCTGTTTTCGCCCAAAGCAGATTGATGATACACCTTAGCAGATGATGTTCGAAGTCAGCAGAAAGAGTAGCTTTCCTCTGTCATTTTACTCAAAGCACAGACGACTTCTGGTCCCATTGCAAGCTCGATCTTTTGGATAAGTATGTGCATGGCACACCCTTATGATAGGGGTATATTATATTCATATTTCATAAAGTGTAGAAAACTGTCTTCATTATTGTCATACAATCAATGCAGAAATGAAGAAACAGTCAATAAAAGTGAACATCCTTTGGGACGTTTGTACTTTTACTGAAACCATGCACACAGATGACTTCTGGTCGCATCGCTAGGGTCGCATAGGGTCATATTCATTTTCCACCGTGTAGACAAATATCTTTATTATTGTTATACAAACAAGGCAGAAACAAAGATCATCTTCATTTCGTTAGCAGAAGCACATCTGTGATCTCTCAAAACCATCTCTAAGACTCAGCGGTGCAAGATCTAAGACTCGAATGGCAGGCCTGCTTGCTCCGACCACGTGTAGCAGTATTGTCACCACTGACTACCCCCCACACCCCGCTCTACATTTCCAACAGCATTCACGGATCTTTATGAAAGCTTCCCTCAAACACCTTCAAGGGTCTGGCAGAGGGCCTGCTCTAACAGTGTTGGCGGCCAATCGGGACCGCACAGTAGTGGTTGCAGTCGCTCTTTCTAGGTGTAGATGTGTTGAAAATCGATCGGTGCCGACCATTTGCAGTCATTCATAGCAGGGGGTCGCTCTTTGCACCAGTCGCTCCCACAGGTCTTACCGTACAACATATTTACTATACAGCATCATCATGTGTATTGTACAAGCATTGGGAACAGCAAATCTTTGTGCTCAGCGTCAGTGGGGGTGGGTGGGTGGTGGAGATAAAAGCTGAGCAGAATAGCTTGTTTGAAGAAAAAGCTGATACAGGTGTACTACATTGGCCTAAGCCAGTTACCACTAGTAAGGTAAGTCCGTTCAAACCCTTACCATGTGGCAAAGAGATGCTTGCTCCATCTACAATAGCCTGTGCTAACCCATGGTCTCCAGTCTCCAGCGCATAAGCTGCAGCTTTCAGTGCGTCCCATATTTCTTTGCGGCCTTCAAAGGCTGGCGCAGTGTCCCAAAACTCGTCTCTCTTGCTGCGTAGCTGTCCCTCTGTCAAGGGGTGATCACTCTTCCACTTCGGTTTTTCTACTTTTAGTGGCTGGTTCCTACCAATGGACACTAGAGCAAAGTTGAAATAAAAATACCAAAGTAATTTGCATAATTATTACACTGACATACAATTGTTAAAGCATTATCTATGCAGTCATAACCTGAAATTTTAACCCTTGTGTATTAACTAGACAAAGGAAGATCTCAGACCATAACCATTTTGAAACTTCGCAATACTGTAGTTGCCATCGTAAGCAAGGGATTAGCCAAGTCTCTCTTGTTCATTTGTGTTGTCGTATGCAGCAAGCTGCCTCTAATCTTCCATTACAGAATATGAAACTTCCAAACACTGAAGTCCCTGGCATGGCTCTGTGTCATTGTGTGCAAGTGTTCACAGGAGTTCATTTTTAAATCTGGCTACACTTTGGCCAAGTTGTCCTGACAAAAACATGGCATAATCTGGAAAAGTAGGATGCATTTTTAAAAATGCTACTCTCCGTTTTGATAAAGTCAAACCACAATAGTGCTAAAGAACTTGTCTTTCCATCTACAGAAGAAATATAACTTAATAATAATGTTCTCATCAGAACATTATTTGATGTTCTGTGAGGCCCAGAGTTTCATTAGTGTGTTACTAAAATGGTGCGTGAGAAGGAAAAGTCTTGGTAAAATCATGTCTTTTAACGAAGGACTGGTCACACCAAACAATTAGTACAATATATATACATATACTGTACTTAATCATGACACGAAACAGATGCAGTGAGAAACGCATCTCCATGCTGCTATTCAAGGCACCCCATGCCAACATGTGCTTTAAAGTTATATTTACCACTGAATTAAATGTTAAAAATAATTTTGTCACATTTCCATTAGTGTACTACAGTGTAGTTTTATCACATCAGACCTAGTTTATCATATCATATCTATCCCATCATAGATCATTAAAATTATTTCACTCTTTCTGGTTTTACCAATTTTGAAGAAAATTTTTAAAATTTAAACCAAAAAAGCCTGAGTGGTGCCATGGTACATCCCTTTTGCCTAGCTAAGAGGGTGAGATAATCATTACACCTCTTTTTTCTTGTGAACATTTATTGCAAACATTATATTGCATTGTAGGGAGGTTTTTTTTGTGTGTAGCCATGCCAGTCAGCAGTAACAACCTTAAAACTGGGTCTGTAGATGGTGACGGCTGACCTGAGATGACCCAGTTTGTCACACACAGCTAAGGTGGATGTTGTGAGGGTCATGACCCCAAGCTCATGATGTCCTAACCCTAACAGTGATGCCAGCAGCATGGCTTTAGCACAAGCACAGACACCGAGTACAAGAAACTAACAGACCAGCTGGCAGTGAGTAAATATAGCACAGAAGAGACTTGCTGAAATACCCTTCCCCGTGGGCTACTGAACTTGATCCATATCTCCTCAAGTTTATGAGGTTAGTGTGGAGAGTGTGTGCAGTAGGTTACGGTGTGAGTACTGGAAATTATAGACTATTTAGCTATCAAGACTGATGTTACTTAAATTGTAAGTGAAGTAAGACTACATATTAGTGATCATCAATTCAACAATTACTTGTAATACTGAAATTATGATTAAGTCATGTTAAGCTGTCTGGTCTAATCACCATTTTTATTTTTATTTTGTTGTTGAGTGGAGCACAATGGAAAGATTGGTATCTGAGTCGCAAGTTACAAGTCTGACACTTTTACTGTTTGATTTCATTTTGGGAAGAAGAGCTGTGGACAGGGTGTTGTTTGTGTGAAGGTTAATCAAGCATCGGCATTTTTCTTGAAGAGCTTCTAGAGGCAGACACCATGGGGGTAGACTTCAATGTGAACTCCAACATGAACTTTGTGCAGCCTTTAGTCGAGTAGTATAAGTAGTGTTGTGATGTTTGTTTATGAGGTGCATTTGGTCGCGTGAATTTTCACAGTCATGGGAGGTCGAGATATTGGAGCACTGCAAGAGTGTGGATAGGTAAAAGTGACCGAGAGCAAGAAGAAAAATAATAGTAACAAAGGAACAGAGCTGTCCTTACATCTCGGATTATCTTTTCATTGTTCAGAGCCGAGTAAAAGAAAAGAACACAAGCATCCATTGCTTGCAAGTGTGAGTGTGAATGCGGAAAAGTGTATGTAATAATACTTGTGTTATTAGAATGTGTTTGTAATAATACTTGTGTTATTAGAATGTGTTTGTAATAATACTTGTGTTATTAGAATGTGTTTGTAATGTCTGCTTGGTTTAATAACATAATATTTAAACACATACCGTCTTGTATGGAAACAAATGCTTGAAGAGAATTATTTGTTTATAAAGCACCACCATCTCGCACACAATCTTAAATTATACTCCTAGACACATGAACAAGTACAAGTCTCTAATCTTGTTAGGTATTGGTGTAATTTCTGTCTCTGTACAAACCTATTGTAACCTGTCACACCTTCACTCCTAGACACATGAACAAGTACAAGTCTCTAATCTTGTTAGGTATTGGTGTAATTTCTGTCTCTGTACAAACCTATTGTAACCTGTCACACCTTCACTCCTAGACACATGAACAAGCACATTTTTCTTTGTTGTCATCTTCTAAGGTATTGTGGTAATTCCTCCATACAAATCTGCCCTTACCTATCAAACCTTCACTGCCTAGTATCATGCAGTGTGGTGTCAGTGACTGCACTATGGCAGTCCAGTGATTTAAGTTGCCCGAACACCTCTCAAGTAATTATTATTAATTGGACATAGGGGACATAAAAACAACTCTTATCACAATTATAAAAGAAAATATACAAAATATTACAATGTGTGTAATTTATCAGTCTTGAGTGTACTTAAATCTTAACTTCTATTAGACACAAACTTTTCCCCTCTTTATGCTCTTGCACTTTGCATCCGTTACTCTTAAATACTATAATTTAACATTTTATCACCATGTTCATCGTTAGTTCTGTCTATACAGCTTCTTAAGGGACGTACTCGCGTGTACTTCGTGTGACATCTACTCATTCCACTTTGAGGAAGGAAAACCCACAAGTGTGTAGTACTGTATACCTTAAAACGAAACTGTCTGCTGCCTTCCCCCCACTGCTCCAGTGGATGTGACGGTCGGAGAAACACAACAAAATGATCTATCGTAAACCTAGTAACATAAACAGGGCCTATATTTGTACAAAGGAAAAACGCTCGCGTGTTGCAGAGTAAACAAATATGCATCTACTATGTACTTACTATACAGAGAGATTTGTATCCACACAATAAAGATAAAATTAAGGAAATAATATAACTGTTTCCTCCTTCCTTTTTGTGCGTGTCACTCGCTGTGTGGAATCGATGCTTTTATATGGACATTTACATTGCTGACGCGTACCTGTCACATCCGATGATTCTCCTGAAGGTGGACTGTTCTCCCTGTGTGTTCCAACACACCCACCCATTTTGCATCGACGGGTGTGTCGACCGTTTCTGTCAAGAGGGGCAATTTTGTTTTCCTTCTCTTGGCTATGTGCTGTTAGCAATCTTTGTTGTGGTGAGGCAGTGACGTCATGAGCGGATGTCGGAAGTATTAGTGTCCTAGGAGCACTTTAAAACAAACTCACGTATTGCTCATTTGTGGTTATCACTACTATAAGGAGTTTACATTCTGACAGGAATTTGCAGAAATCCAAACCTGATTCTTGCCTCTTTGCTTAACGAGGGCCTTATGCTTCGCTTTCCAGGAGCGTGTAAGGGGAAGTAAAAAAAAAACGTTCTGGTGATTTTGGCAGGAAGCAGTAGATTCTGTTGAGCAAATGCCAGAAATGTTTTATGCAGAAATATGAATAGATAAAATAAGAAGCAGATTTATCTTGATAATTGAATTGCGATAGTTAAGTTTAATATATGGGGGAGTGAAAAGGTAACGACATTGACACCTGTTTCTGGTGACGACAAGCCCCGGAGGGCTTATTTAGAAAATGGGCTACCGTAAAATACAGTTTAGTGGTGGTGGGGATGGTCTAGAGTGTCCAAATACAATGTGGGATGTTGTATTTTTTTTTGACACCTATTGGTGCCACAGGACAGATTCGTCTCTGTCCTTACGGTCGTCTGACGCTGCAGACTCTGGTATGGGCTGTCTCGCCAGCTTTTCCGGTGTAAACTGGGAGAAAAATCGCCCGCGGCATCGTCGGATGTTGTAACCACAATATTTGCTGGGTGGTTTTGCTGCTGTTGTTTTTAATGTTGGTTGATATTAGACTAAATGTAACCAGCGACTGCTTTGTAGCGGCAGAATGTGCGACGTCATCGTGCGCTACGACTACCCGCAGGACCAGAAAGTCTAATTCACTGGAGCCAATCAAAAAGCGAGCTCTATTTTGGAGGCGTAAAAGCCGGAACCAATCAAATGTTGAGCTCTATTTCGGATGTCTTTCCGGTGGGGCGGGGGTAAGGAAAATAGGAGGATATTTTGGGAGGAGGGTTAGGCATGGGGAAGGGTAAAGGGTGGGCTTAGGTGAGGGGTGAGGGGTGCGTGTAAGGGGAGGGGTGGTTATACGCAGTATGATGGTATGATCTTCCAGGAAATTGGAACGTTTTCAGTGGTGACCCTAAGAGATTAGCATAGCTTATGTAAGACTGTATAAGATTGGCTCCAGTCGGACACTTCCCAGTTAAAAACATTTGCCAGTACCCATACACAAAGCTTTCCCTGGCGGGGTCGAACTGCACGTTTTGTCAATTTTACATGACGGCAACAATTTGTTGAACATTGCAATCATCGTCATCATTGTCTAGTATATCGTAGCATTCATTTCCAATTATTTTTGTTTACTATAGAATTTCTTAACGTTTTAAGTGTTATCATTGGTTATTTAATAACAGTTCAAGTGACGTGTTTCAAGGCGGCGTGAGGCAGGGTGTCGGGAAGATCAACAATCTATACTATAGATGTGCATTTGGTTAAACTGAGAGATTCTGGAACACCAACACACATTGGTTTCTCCAGTTATAAACAGCGATCCTTAGGTGGAATTACAAAGTAAACAGGCAGTGCTGTCAAAACAGGATCGAGTCAGAACGCATCAAAACACGATATGATTTTTTTTAAAATTAACACCAATTAACGGACTTGACCTGACCAAAAACACAAAGTCGCCATCAGACCTGAATGTGTCATGCTGGGACTGTAGAACACATCGATCACGTTTAAGAAAAACAAATCGAACCGATTACCGAAAAATCGGACCTGACCTGATCCAAAAAGTAAAAATCAGACTTGAATGCTGGGATGAAGGTTGGTACCCAAAAGTACCTCCATCGATCACATTTCCGCCACACACAAAAATGTCGAACCCGATTATAATTTGTTACCGGTCATGTGCGCCATGCAGTGTTTTAGCAGTAAGATGGATACAAATCGGACCCATACAGCTGATCGAAAAAGGTGACAGTCGGACCCGAATATGCTGGGGACCCCCCCCCCCCCCCACACACACATGCACCCGCCCAAAATCGAACTCGAGTCTTATCGATCATATGCGTCCGACCATATGATTTTAAGGATCGAAAAAAGTGGCGATCGGACGTACGGACTACCACTTGACTCTGTAACAAATGTTGGCTCAAAACGTACCTCCATCGATCGCAATAACCCCGCCCCCCCAAAAAAGTAACACGATTTGCTACTGCTCATTCCCCACCGATTGTACACATCTGTTTTTGCCGGTAAATAATCAAGAAAAACAGGTGACTGCCGCTTGGAGGAAAAAACCTTTCTTAAATTTAAAACAAGGAAACGACCAAGCTAAGACATGACAAAGACAATCTACATGACCCTTCATCGGGACGACACAAAAACGACGAAAAAACGACAACAACGAAACCAGAAGAAAAGGACTTAGCTTCAGTAGATGTGGCGCATGGGCAGCCCATGCGCGACATCTACTGAAGCTAAGTCTTTTTCTTTTTTCTTTTTTCGTCGTTTTTGTGTCGTCCTGATGAAGGGGTAGTGCCCCGAAACATGTAGATTGTCTTTGTCTTTGTCATGTCTTAGCTTGGTCCGGTAAATCATCGATGAAAATCGCACCAGACCTCCAGTAAATGATTCCAAGGTGCGCATATATCGACTGTAGAACCTATGCGCGCCGCACTTTGTATTCGTGGGCTTGTGTGTGCCTCAGTGTGCAGCCAGTTGCGTACATGTGCGCGCTTGACCGCATGCATGTGTGCTTCCATTTGTGGGCGTTTTGTGTGCTTGTGTGTGCGTCCCTACGCGGGTACGTGCGTGTGTGCGTGCAGTGCCCGGGTGAGCGTGTGTTTGTGAGAGCCCACACATTTGTGCGTTGTTTTGGGATCGTCACAATTGGGATTTTTAAAAAACTGTTTAACACTTCGACTCGCGCAACAGATTACTGCTTCATAAGCAGACACTCAGACATCGAACACGAACTGAAGACTCAAAATGATTATGATGGACGCAGCCATCACGCAGACGGTTTTGCCACCAGTCCACCACCCGCTCACAGCGGGCGGTATCAGGTTACAGGCTGGGTACCGCCAGCGACACGTGACTGTGACAGTATCGGGTTACAGGCTGGGTACCGCCAGCGACACGTGACTGTGACGGTATCGGGTTACAGGCTGGGTACCGCCAGCGGCACGTGACTGTGACGGTATCAGGTTACAGGCTGGGTACCGCCAGCGACACGTGACTGTGACGCGCTGTGGCATCTCATAGGTGCTGTGCTAGGCTCACTCTCTTTAAACGCTTCTATCTCTTTCTAGAATAGTTACAGATACTAACAACTAACATATTCGGATTCCACTTGATATACTCTTTCTTTAGATAGTAAATTCATCAAACATCTTAATAGATTAGGTTAGTTTGTAGGCATATTTCTTATCTTTATCTATTCACATTAGCTAGTTTAACTGCCTTGTCACGGCGGGTGGGTACCTTATCTTATTGGACTCGATTTTTCCAGAATTACTGGACAAACTGTTTATGGCGATCTTGTAAACGTAGATTTAATTTAGCAATCGTCACCAAA
>SMGT01013767.1:136622-156837 GCA_004794575.1 Lanistes nyassanus | reverse complement strand
TAGTATGGAGATATTTTTTATCTTTTCAAGATCCTGCAGGTTGATGTCCAGAAATGTTTGCACATCTCAATTTTCCATCTTTCATGAAACTGAAACATTATTAAATCATTTCCCCTCTTAAAAGAAACTTTAATAAATAATAACATTAGAAAAAACAATCAGATATTAATGTTTTGGTCATACACTGATCTTACTTATTGAGTACTTTTTTGGATGCAGTTACTTTGTATCATTAATTCTCCCAGGGAGTTCTTTTAACAGATATTTTCAAATGAGTAAGGAGAAAGCTTATTGTTAAAGGAATTTTGTTGCCCCGCAATAGCTATAGGTTTTATTCCGAGTTGAAAGATTCATTTGTTTGTACATATAGTCCTCATTATCAATGGTTACATGAAAAGAACCTTCATCTTTATTACTATTATTGTATAACAATGCGCGGAATCTGGGATGGCTTGCGTACCTGCATGGGCCTTTCCACGATGTGCACGTGAAATGCACGGCGAACAGCAATAGGACCGCTCTACTATAGGTCAGTTGTCCTAAAGCAAAATCAGAAGCGAACACCTGACATGAAACCGTGATGCAAGCCAGCCCGGGCGAAGGAAGTACGGTTTTTAAAAAAATCCGCGGCCAAGCAAAAAAAAAAAAATCCTTTGTCGCTACTCGGCGAGCATGAAAAAGCGCAGAATAACTGGAGCCAATCAAAATACAGTATCACGTAAAATATGCTAATCTCGTAGGGTCACCACTGAAAACCTTGCAGTTTCCTGGAAGATCCTATACCCCACCCCACCCCACCCCTCCCCCAGCCCCCACCTATCCCCTACTCCTACCCCTAAATCCCCCTCCTCTCGGAACATTCCCCTCTCCCTCCCTTCCCCCCGCCCCTTGAAAGACCTTCGACATATAGCTCGCCATTTGATTGGCTCAGCTTCTTACACATCCTAAATAGAGCTCGTCATTTGATTGGCTCCAGTTGTTCTGCGCGTTTACATGGTGGGCAGCCGTGTGGGGGCTGACGGCGATCGCGACATGTTGCACGCTGGCCTCGCGAGTACCGGCAGCATCCGCCAACGTTAACTGGGGGGTAGGGGAAGTGACAGCGACATCAAAGATCTTGTGGCGACATGTTTAAGATAGTTAAGGAAGGGAGAACTCCATGGTTTGCCTGTAAATCAGTGCGCGCTGAACGTACGGACTTTCTCCTCAGCTTTCAATTCTGGCTGTCACTATAGGCTTTGAACTGACTCCAGACAAAAGAAAAAAGTCACGACCTTGAATCAAAAGAGTATGATGAAGAGCATACTGCGCATTTCTGCGCTTAAAGTTAATCTTCAGGTCAGCAATAATAAAGGCCATCTCGTGACGAAACTTCGTCGATTTAGCCCTCACTGATGGGGAAAATCAGAAATCGAAAGGGCACGGACCTATATCACCGGATGCTTGTCTAGGGGTCAAGGTCCTGGAGGTTAGAATATGGGTCAACTTGTCAGTACGGGTACCACAATAAAATGGGCCATATCGGCCCGTGGCCAAGTTCAGTACTAATTCTATTTTGAAGAAAGAAATTCGCATGTCACTGGCGAACAGAAACGGCAAAGAAAACATAAGGCCCTCAATCCCCTTATTCGTATGACACATTAAGTAATTAAAATTATTCAGGCGCAGAACTGCTGGTATATATTCAAAATAGTGCAATACTACCCGATGTATAGCAGAGTGATACAAAAGCTTTGGCACTGCTATTTTCATCTATATATGCCCATGACTGATCGGACAGACGTCAGACCTAAAACTGGAGAAACGTGTTTTGTAAGACCCTCGCCACTCAAACCTCTCTGCTGTTTCCTGCCAACACCCCTACTACTTCGAGAAACGGCTTGTTGCTATTAGAACCAAATCTGATCCACCTTTTATATTGTAATATAACTAATTAATTATATGTATACGCATACATATATGAAGTTTGTTTTTATTGCAATGTCAATTGTCTCAATCGACCACATTTCCTCCTCAGCATTATAAATTATGGTCTGTTAATTTTTATTTTTTGCCTTGCCTCTGGTTAACTCAACCCATGATGGGCATTTTTAAGGAGTCTTATCCTATGTATTATCCTGGAAGCCTTTCTTTTTGTTTCTATACCACAAGCAGTTAAGAGGATCAAAATACTGAGCACTGTCCACAATTGAAAACCCTCTCATTTTAACTTAAAGCACAGATATGTCAGTAAGTATAGAAACTCCATATCTCCACCTTGTTTTGGTTTTACTGGAAAAATAACCATTATAAAACAGCTGTAAATGCACTGATACTCAGGACCATTGTGCCACCAAATGTAAAATGAACGCCATCTCAACCCCTCATCGAAAAAGCTCAATGAATGTATTCCATGAGTTTTTTTATCTAAGAGATTTTTACTAGGCCAGGCCACATAATTTAGGGTTAGGGTTAGGGTAAATGACGCATGTGATGAAAAATGGCTGCGAAGTGCGTATCAACACATGCTCTGTCACTTGAGAAATGCTAGATTTACTCTTCAAATGACACGCTGGTGAGGAAAATGACAGTGTTTTGCAAATTTACTGTGATAAAGTGGATGGAGACAAGAGTAATTGTGCCTGAAAGACCCAAGAGAGTGATTACGAAGACAAAAACGAGCAAGCACATGGTGTAAACAATGTCGGACAGACTGTGTATAAGGAATCGTGAGGACTTTTTGATTACTTCAACTTCAGTTGTGTTGCCATCGAAATTACAGAACAAGGTCCAAGAAACAAAGTAAGACATGACTTTTCTTTGTTTATTGATGTTTGCAACTAACTTTTCTCTTGTTTGGGGGGATTTAAAATTTAAATGAATTTGTGAAAAAAAGCTACAAAGCCACGTCAGCTCTTTCTGTAAAGTGCCTTGAAAGCTCAACAAATAATATGTTCATCTTTTTTCTAATCTTTAATTGCCCGTCTCTAAACTTCTGACTTGCAGACAAGTACAGAAAGATGAAAGATGCAGAAACCTCTGCAAGAGAGCACCCATTTTTGACATTTCTCCTTCGGAATCAGATGTTCCAAAGGACTGGCGCTGAGGAAAAAAAGTCTAGCACTTTTAGGAGGTGTGATACTCTTAAATTCTAATACTTGTAATCTGTATGTATGTGATTTTTTTTATCTTAACTGCTAACTACCTTAGCATAAAATATTTAACGTTTATGCAAACCATTGAATGCCCATTAAAATAAAAAGGGAATAAAATTTCTTAATTCTTCACTGGTTATAAAGTCCTTGGTCATCTAGCAACAAAAGCACCAAAAGAGACGGTTTCTCCTTCTTTTTTTTTTTTTGGATATTTTTTTTTTAATTTGGCAATAAATTAGGTCTAAGAAGAAGTAGCATTTGTCACCCTTCTGTTTTAAAACGCATTTTATATGGTAACTTTTTTCAGGTTTTCAGAGTCATCTGAGAGTGGTAGTGAACCTGAGGAAGGGTCTTCATCATTCCACACAAAAAAAGCTTATTGAAGCCATCAGGTTCTGCCATCCTACCCATGGCACAATGAGGTGATTCATCTCTATCTGTGTCTTCACAGTGCTCATCGTTGTCCCAACATTTGTTTCCATCATCACCTGCAGCTGTTTCTGCCCTGCACCCACAGTCTTCTGGTAGTGTTTCTATCACAAAGTTTACAACACAACCACGACCATGCCCTCTTGCTGTTTCAACTGGTCAGCAACTTGCTCCATCACCATCTTCACTCGCTTCAGCATCTACAGTTGCAGCCAGCCTCACTCCAACACCTGCTGTACTGAATGCTCCATCCACAACAGTTAAAAACAGCCAGCCTTTGAAAAGTCATAGGTCTGTTTCTTCACAGCATGGGATGAGACAATTTAGACTGAACAACTTGGAGCATCTACTACAGCAGCCAAACAGAGGTGATTCATGTTTACCTTAGCCCCTCCCCTCCCCTCCCCCTCTTTATTATTATGACTCAAGCTGGACAAATAGTTTAAACACAGTATCCATGCTTCCAATAAAATTTGATACCTACCCAATAATTATATTTACTCATCTTTATAGAGTTATGAAGTTAACTGTCCATGGTCAAGCAGTTTCTTGCTTTACTTTGTAAATGTCTTCCATGCTTTAAAAATAGTTTTAGACTGTTAAATTCTACCATAAAATTAGAATTTTATGATTTACAATCATTAATAAAAAAAACTTACAGATTTTTATATTTGTTCTTTTTACTTGTCAGAGTGCTGTTTACCATCCTTAAGGACATACAAAAACAACATGATGAAATCTACAATCTGCTTGCAGCCCAACAAGTCCTTTGTGCAGCTTGAGTGGTATGATAATTCTAACTCAGATTTTATTTTGTTCAACTGCCTTTCATTATAAAAAATTTCTTTTCACAAAGCTGCTATTACCTTTGAAACCCTGTTTTGCATTTTTCACCCTTTTCTCAACGTTGACCATTTCGCTGAGGCTAACCAGGCATTTAACATTAACAATGACATCCCTATCATACCCTTGCTTTGTAATCTTCAGGTCCTTTTGTAGAAATGAACACTTGTATTTATTTACTCATTTAATTTTTTTGTTTTATCTTCCAGTTTAATAATTGCAAAGATTCAGTTATAGTGGCCTTTAGTTCTTCAATCAGTACTGTACAGTTTTAATCTTAAATTGCCTTGTATTTATTTTGATTGCAGATCACTTACCTGGCCTCTACTGGAGGGAAAGATAAAGAGGATATTGCCAGAAACATTCTTCTCAAACTGCTACAAGGGATGTTGGCTAGAAATTTCAATATGAGTGGCCAAGGAAGACAGGGAAAATCTTCCTTTAGAACACTGAGGCTGAAGGAGGTTGTATTAGGTAAGCATTTAATATCATACACTTTAAGAAAAATTGTATTAGTTACAAATGGTTTTTTTTTAAATTTATTTTAGTTTGCTTAGAAGACTTGAGGTTAAAGGGCAGCTGACCTAACATTCTTTGAAATATTTAAAATGCTAACTAGCCTAATGGTAAAGCAGATTTCAGTTAGTATTAAATAAAACTAGGTGTATTAGTCTCAAATCTCTTTTAATGTGGATACAAGGGCACATACTGGCACCTAAAATCTGTTTCTTATGCACAGACAGTACTCAGATAACATCTATTAATGTTAAAACAATAGTTATAAATTAGTGTTCAGTCTCTCACTCTCTCTTGAATGCAGATAAACGCCACAGATGTTGACAGGATTTGTTTTATCTCACTTTCATGAACCCTGTTTTTCAAATTTCAGCTGCTGTCAAACATAAGGATTCAACTGACTTTCAGCTGGAATGGTCGCCGAAGAATGGTCAGAAGGGAACATCAAGAAATTCATGAAAATGATGACTTGGAAACTATAAACTTTGCAGATCTTTCATAAGTGTGAATGTAACGTTTTATTGGTATGCTAGCTTGAGGTAGGAAGTAACAAGGACCCAAAGTGTCTAGCTAACCCCCTTTTCATTCAAAAGGATAGTAAACACATTTATTGAGCTATAGAAGGTTAAGAATTAGAACATGTGATGTGTGAGTGAAGGAATGATTGGGGAAGTTAAATCTTGTACGGCACAGTCGCTTGTTAGGACAATATTCCGGTGCCAGTCTGTTATCCACCAAAATTATAGGACATGGAAAATACATGGGTAATAACAATAATCCAAACAGGACAGAATCATCCATTGAAGTGTTTAGATTTCACAAATACTGTAATGTTCACAGACAGTTCACATGGAGAAAGAGCGTTTGCAGGAGATAGTTTCTGTCATGGAATTTCAGAATTTCAGCGTAAAGAGGTTTTGTCTTATTAGGCCAGGTTGAAGGTTTTGTGACTGACACCACTTTCATACTTATTTGATTTATTCCTCTTCTGCTCATAGAATGGTTTCTTCTCTGTGACTGTGCACCTGTATGTGTGTGCATGCGGAGTGTGTGTGAATAAAAGATTTAATTTTTTTTACTGTAAATAAATCTATTTGCATCTAACTGGGATTTTCCTTAATTCTGATCTTTTCCAATAAATTTGTTTGTTTTTTTTACCAGTTCTGGGTTTTGCAGCTATGGTGTCTTAATTATTGGTCGTAATTGTTACTCTGTATGCATAAATGTTCTAACAACTTAATATACATAAACATCAGGAATATTTCTAAAATAGATTTCCAGAGATTTAAAGTCTGTATGTGCTGTATTACTTCTCAGCTAAAGCAGCATAAATGAACACAAATGTCACTTTTTCCCAGTATAGTATACTTAAATTGATTTGTTGGATTTGAACAGAAACTGTGGATACAGTTAACTTTTGTGGAAATGTGTTGATTCATGCTGTACATTTTAGCAGTGAAAATGTTGACAAGGAACCCCTGTTCTTGCCGTTTTGATTTGCGGTTTGAAAAAATAAACAACCCTAGAAAATAAACCAAATTTTCTGTTTTACATGACCCACCCTGATCATTAATTGCTACCACTAATCCTAAAAAGAATGCTATGGGAAACGTGTGGTACAGAAAAGGGAAAACTTAATGGGCAATACCTGGGAATCAATCGTGAGGGCAAGTGGAATCCCAGTGGGAGAGGTGTGGGATACGGATGGGATCCCTCGGGGAGCTTGTGAAACCCAGTGGAAGAGGCGTGGGATCCATCAGGGTTTGTCTGAAGCTCCCCAAGGTATCCCATGCATATCCCTCATATTTCTGAGTGGGATAGGTGTGGGATCCCTGAGGGTTTGACCCACGTTCCCTCAGGGATCCCACGCATATCCCACATCTATCCCACTGGACATCCACTTGCCCTCGTTTCCAAAACCCTTGTGTAACCCACTCAGATTCCCTGGCCTGTCCCACAAGTTTTCCCATGAGAATCCCATGCAGGTGCGGCATGGGATGGTTTATTGGGTACTTTCTTGGCTGGGATACTTATCTGCACTATGGTGTGTGGTGATGTTAAATGCACACTGTTAATGTAGGTTTGTTTCTTTTATCAACTACATCGACTATGTTCCTTGTTTAAAGTCTAAAACAGACATGTCTGAAAATAAATGATGGCGTTTTCTCTCTCCTCTCTCCTCTCCCCCTCTCTCTCAAATTATCATGATCTTGTGTTGTTCGGGTTCGTCGCAAACAGAAAATGTAGTGTCACTACCTGGTGTTACATCATGATATTACTGCTGGTGTCTGCTGAAGTTTCAGAAGCTGAGGGTTACTGGGGGTTTGGGGTGACACTGGCACTGCAGAACTTTGACTAACAAGAACTTATTGTCACATTATTTGAACCAAGAATTAACCCATTCTTCTGTTCTACTTCTAGGATTCCTGGAATTGTAATATCTAGTGGCAATTTTCACAAAGGGCTAAAAATGTATAAATTTATTAAATGTTTTTTCGTTGAGCATCTTCATTTTTCACTTTTGGTCTTTTAGAGTCATTGCCATTTTTTGCTATCTGCTAAATTCTCTCTTTGTACTACGATGTACTAGTCTATAGTGTTTAAGTCTTGCTGGAGTTACACTTACAGTATCGTTTCCTGCAATAACTTCTCTTAGCACAGTCCAAATTAAATGACGTTTATGAAATGAATGAAATAAGCTACAGCGCACCGAACTTCGAAAAAAATAATATGCGAGGGCCTTTATATGGTAGTAACTATACAAAAGAAAATAGTAAGATCATCTTACTATTTTTATCTTAAAGATGTTTTTTGCTAACTTTTCTGCTGCGTGATCGGTATAATTATAGGTCCAAGAAAGACTCTGAGTAGATCTAGCTTTTATTCTCAGATGCGAGCAGCATGGTTGATCTGAACACAAACCAGTATTTTGAGGAAATCAATGTGGACATCCTCCTTGGAAAATACATAATCATGGCATATATTGACTGAAAAAAACGTAAAACTTATAAAACTTACCAATTTTGAGAATTATCCAGATCCGCAATGCACAGCACAGCATTTTGCGTCTGCTAGCGGAAGTGCTCTGACGTCACAAAGACGTCACAAACTACACAAACATGATACAAGTGGGGACCGGAGTGTATGGCCAGTGGGGACTCAAAATCTGGTGTGTATGAGGGATACAGCAACTGCCTCAAAAACTAACAAATGGAGACTAGCGTTTTTTGGGGGCTGAGATTTTATTAGCGTACTCAGAATGTTCGTGGGATTGCGGTTTACCTTGCAGATTTTTCTGCGGACATTGGTCGTTCTGCGGACGTCTGTAGAAAGTATGTAAACTAGCTACAACGTGTCCGCAGACCTACCAGTTAACAGACACACAACACAACACAACACAACACAACACAACACAATGTTTCTTGAGGCTGCATTTATGTCTAATCTGGGATTGCCGTCCCCACCCATGCCATCATCACACATGCCCAGCCTTGCCTATCTTTGTCGGTCAGCTAGCTCACCCATCGGCTGCCAGGGCTCACCCTGACAAAGTGTCACGACGAACAAAAGATAGAGAGACAGAAAAGAAAGAAAAAAGAACACACTCGACGAGACTGTCACGTTACGGATGGTTTTCTGCAGCGCTAGAGTTCCTGTATTGTTCGTTGTATTTTTTTTTTAAGATCGTCTCACTTCCTTTCATTCATTGAATTGATAGTAAGCTTCCTTTCATTCATTGAAGGATTGACACGTTAGTGACGCATAAAATTGTGTAGTCATAGAAGGAAAGACGTCACGCGTTCTTTCATAGAAACGCGTAGATATCAGCTTCGAAAAACCAATGAGAAGGTGTAAATGGGGTTGTTAGTGGAAACAGAAGAAACTTTGGGGCGTAGGTTGAACGCTTCAGGAGTTTTTGAAGGGACGTTACAGAGGTCAGACGTGTGTGCAAGCTTGCGAATCTTGCCAACGGTTTTTTTCTACAGAACTAGACGCGTTGCTATTCCAGAGAGAATATTCTTCGGTCACTGGAAGAAAAGGTAGACTTCGTGTAGCGACAAAACTCATTCGGGAATCATAGCTCGTAAAAAAAGGTGACAAGGAGCAAAAGGAAATTGTCTTCAACGGTTAGCCGTTAGCCGTTAGCTATACGTTTTACGACGGAGGCTGTGTCCGTGTAACTACGAAGCAAGCTATCGTACGACAATATTAGTAGCTCATCGCCCGCCGGGGGAAGTTCATGTTACACTTCCGCAGCGAGTACGTGTCAACCTTTCTATGTCTTATGAGGGGATCATAAGATTATGTTAGATTCTCAGTGGTGCAAGATCTAACGGACGAGCTATCGATATTCAACGCCGTGAATCTGTCATTCATTGGAATAGTCTAATAGTAGACTGAGAGTGTACAGCTAAGCGGATTCCATTCACTTGTTGAAGTGAACTTTTTTCATAGATCAAAAATCTATGAAAAACTGATCATTACCTTGTGTTAGTTCAGCAAGGTCACCTCAAGGTCCAACGGACTAGCATTACAATACATGGTTCGTAACCAGTGTTCCTGACATCTTTAGACAAGCCCATCTACCAAGTTCTTCTGGCACTGTTCAACTGGTCTCACAGATCACCTTTGACCCTGCTACAGACGTTCACAGATCTGCACTCGTCAGTCGGAACATTTGCTTCTCACTACGAACTGCGTCAGCGTGTCAACTATCATACCGTGTTCGAACTACCTCTGCGGATCATTTCCTGATGTGAACATTCTCCTTTTTTTGGATTAACTGTTCTGTTCCGGGTTTTGGATAACACATTTTCCGCAAGTAGCCTGTTATGATAGCACATTGACTCATATGAATTTAATTGTATGCTAGTTGTGTTACTCAGTGTTCAGACAATTGTTTCGTGTCTCAAACTGTTGCTATCACGCTCACACACACACACACACACACGCGCGCGCACTGTTACGTATTTGTTCAATTGCACCATTCTTTCCTCTACTTTCATTATTAATGTTCATAGTTCAATAAATGTGTAAAGTTATCTGGCCGTGTACCTTTTGGTTGAAAAGGTGAGGGTCTGCACTAGGCGTATGTTTCTCGTGTTTTCTTCCCTAGAATTCTAGCACACCCCACAAAACGTTACAGAGACCCAAACGCAAAACAAACGACAAAGCAATACAAATCAGAACACAACACCAAACAGTCTGGGCTCAACAGGCCCCTACCAGCCCTCGGTCGCTACCACAAGCAGCACCTCCCCCATGCACACTACCCATCGCTAGCTGTGGAAGTCTGGCAGCAAAAACAAAAAAACAAAAACTGCGTCCGCCCTTCCACATCTTTAGAAAGAACAACCATCGTAGATTAAAATATCGTTTCGTTTTATGCACCAGGCGCGACAGTTCATGAACAGGCATCACCCATTCAAATTCACCCACCCATCCTGGTTCACCTCCCTTCGACATGCTTCCGATTTGCTACAGAAGAATGAAAGCTAAAACAGAAGTAAAGAAAGATAAAAGAACAGACGCAAAACAAACCAAACAAGCAATACAAATCAGAACGCAAAACCAGACAAACAGTCCGCGCTCAACAAGCACATTACGACAACAACTTGTGTGCAGTCCTCGTTGTCTACCAAAAACAGCACCTCCCCCGTGCACGCTACCCATCGCTACCTCTGGCAGTGTGGCACCAAAAACCCCTGCGTCCGCCAGTCCACGTCTTTACAAAGAAGCATCGTAGATTCAAGTATGCTTTCGTTTTATGCAACAGGGGCGACAGTTTACGAATAAGCACCACCCATTCAAATTCACCAACCTACCCTGCTTCACCTCCCTTCGACATGCTTCCGATTTACTACAGAAGAAAGAAAACTAAAAGAGAAACAAAGAACGATAAAAGAAAAGACGCAAAACAAACCGGAAAAGCAATACAAATCAGATCGCAAAACCTAACAAACAGTCCGCGCTCAGCAAGCACCTACGACCAGAGCAACTTATCGGCACCACTCGGTGGCCACCACAAACAGCACCTCCCCCGTGCATGCTACCCGTCGCTACCTCTGGCAGGCTGGCACCAAAAACCCCTGCGTCCGCGAGTCCACGTCTTAACAAAGAACCATCGTAGATTCAAGTATGCTCCGTTTTATGCCCCAGGCGCGACAGCTTAGGAATAAGCACCACCCATTCAAATTCACCCACCCACCCTGGTTCACCTCCCTTCAACATGCTTCCGATTTGCTACAGAAGAAACAAAAGCTAAGAAAAGGAGAAAAGAAAGATTTTTTTAAAAGACACAAACGAAACGACAAAGCAATACATATCAGATCGCAAATCCTAACAAACAGTCCGCGCTCAGCAAGCACCTACGACAACAACAACTTGTCGGCACCACTCGGTAGCCACCACAAGCAGCACCTCCCCCGTGCACGCTACCCATCGCTACCTCTGGCAGTCTGGCACCAAAAACCCCTGCGTCCGCCAGTCCACGTCTTTACAACTAAGAACCATCGTAGATTCAAGTATGCTTTCGTTTTATGCACCAGGCGCGACAGTTTAGGAATAAGCACCACCCATTCAAATTAACCCACCCACCCTGGTTCACCTCCCTTCGACATGCTTCCGATTTGCTACAGAAGAAAGAAAGCTAAAAAAAAGGAGTAAAGAAATATTTTTGAAAATGACGCAAAAGAAACTTCAAAGCAATACATATAAGATCGCAAAACCAAACAAACAGTGCGCGCTCAGCAAGCACCTACGACAACAGCAACTTGTAAGCACCACTCGGAGGCCACCACAAACAGCACCTCCCCCGTGCAAGCTACCCATCGCTACCTCTGGCAGCCTGGCAGTTTAGGAATAAGCACCACCCATTCAAATTCACCCAACCACCCTGGTTCACGTCCCGCTCAACAAGCACCTTACGACAACAAAAACTTGTCGGCAGCCCTCGGTGGCTACCCCAAACAGCAGCTCCCACGTGCACGCTACCCATCGCTACCTCTGGCAGTCTGGCACCAAAAACCCCTGCGTCCGCCCGTCCACATCTTTAGGAAGAACAACCATCGTAGATATGCTTTCGTTTTATGCACCAGGCGCGACACCTTAGGAATAAGCACCACCAATTCAAATTCATCCAAGCACCCTGGTTTACCTCCCTCCGACATGCTTCCGATTTGCTACAGAAGTAAGAAAGCTACAAAAAAATCAACAACAAAGAAACATAAAAGAACAGACGCAAAACAAACCGCAAAAGCAAAATTGGGAAAGAACAACAATCGTAGATTAAAGTCTGCTTTCGTTTTATGCACCAGGCGCGACACTTTAGGAATAAGCACCACCCATTCAAATTCACCAACCACCCTGGTTCACCTCCCTCCGACATGCTTCCCATTTGCTGCTGAAGAAAGAAAGCTATAAAAGAAGCAAAGAAAGATAAAAAGAACAGACTCAAAACAAACCGCAAAAGCAAAAAAAAAATTTCGATCGCAAAACCAAACAAACAGTCCGCGCTCAACAAGCACCTTACAACAACAGCAACTTGTCGGCAGCCCTCGATGGCTACAACAAACAGTACCTCCCCCGTGCACGCTACCCATCGCTACCTCTGGCAGTCTGGCACCAAAAACCCCTGCGTCCGCCCGTCCACATCATTAGGAAGAACAACCATCGTAGATTAAAGTCTGCTTTCGTTTTATGCACCAGGCGTGACACTTTAGGAATAAGCACCACCCATTCAAATTCACCCAACCACCCCGGTTCACCTCCCTCCGACATGCTTCCCATTTGCTGCTGAAGAAAGAAAGCTATAAAAGAAGCAAAGAAAGATAAAAAGAACAGACTCAAAACAAACCGCAAAAGCAAATAAATTTTCGATCGCAAAACCAAACAAACAGTCCGCGCTCAACAAGCACCTTACGACAAATCAACTTGTCGGCAGCCCTCGGTGGCTACAACAAACAGTACCTCCCCCGTGCACTCTACCCATCGCTACCTCTGGCAGTCTGGCACCAAAAACCCCTACGTCCGCCCGTCGACATCTTTAGAAAGAACAACCACCGTGGATTAAAGTATGTTTTCGTTTTACGCATCAGGCGCGACACTTTAGGAATAAGCACCACCCATTCAAATTCATCCAACCACCCTGGTTTACCTCCCTCCGACATGCTTCCCATTTGCTGCCGAAGAAAGAAAGCTACAAAAAAATCTACAGCAAAGAAACATAAAAGAACAGACGCAAAACAAACCGCAAAAGCAAAAAAAAATTTCGATCGCAAAACCAAACAAACAGTCCGCGCTCAGCAAGCACCTTACAACAACAACAACTTGTCGGCAGCCCTCGGTGGCTACCACAAACAGCAGCTCCCCCGTGCACGCTACCCATCGCTACCTCTGGTAGCCTGGCACCAAAAACCCCTGAGTCCGCCTGTCCACATCTTTAGAAAGAACAACCATCGTAGATTAAAATCTGCTTTCGTTTTATGCACCAGGCGCGACACTAGGAATAAGCACCACCAATTCAAATTCACCCAACCACCCTGGTTCACCTCCCTCCGACATGCTTCCCATTTGCTGCTGAAGAAAGAAAGCTATAAAAGAAGCAAAGAAAGATAAAAAGAACAGACTCAAAACAAACCGCAAAAGCAAAAAAAAATTTCGATCGCAAAACCAAACAACCAGTCCGCGCTCAACAAGCACCTTACGACTACAACAACTTGTCGGCAGCCCTCGATGGCTACAACAAACAGTACTTCCCCCGTGCACATTACCCATCGCTACCTCTGGCAGTCTGGCACCAAAAACCCCTACGTCCGCCCGTCGACATCTTTAGAAAGAACAACCACCGTGGATTAAAGTATGTTTTCGTTTTACGCATCAGGCGCGACACTTTAGGAATAAGCACCACCAATTCAAATTCATCCAACCACCCTGGTTTACCTCCCTCCGACATGCTTCCCATTTGCTACAGAAGAAAGAAAGCTACAAAAAAATCAACAACAAAGAAACATAAAAGAACAGACGCAAAACAAACCGCAAAAGCAAAAAAAAATTTCGATCGCAAAACCAAACAAACAGTCCGCGCTCAACAAGCACCTACGACAACACCAACTTGTCGGCAGCCCTCGGTGGCTACCACAAACAGCACCTCCCCCGTGCACGCTACCCATCGCTACCTCTGGCAGTCTGGCACCAAAAACCCATGCGTCCGCCCGTCCACCAGGCGCGACACTTTTGGAATAAGCACCACCCATTCAAATTCACCCAACCACCCTGGTTCACCTCCCTCCGACATGCTTCCGAAAGCTATAAAAGAAGCAAAGAAAGATAAAAAGAACAGACTCAAAACAAACCGCAAAAGCAAAAAAAAATTACGATCGCAAAACCAAACAACCAGTCCGCGCTTAACAAACACCTTACGACAACAACAACTTGTCGGCAGCCCTCGGAGGCTACCACAAACAGCACCTGCGTCCACCCATCTACATCTTTAGGAAGAACAACCATCGTAGATTAAAGTATGCTTTCGTTTTATGCAGCAGGCGCGACACTTTAGGAATAAGCGCCACCCATTCAAATTCACCCACCCACCCTGATTCGACTCCCTCCGACATGCTTCCGATTCACTACAGAAGAAAGAAAGCTAAAAAAAGAAGTAAAGAAAGATTTTTTTAAATGTCATCCTCTCCCATCCTAACCCTAACCCAAATGTCACAAACTACAAAATATGATACAAATGCGGACCGGAGTGTATGGTCAGCTTGGGGACACAAAATCTGGTGTGTATCGCCGATATACACCAACTCTCTCAAACACCAAAAATGCGGACTAGCGTGTTTTTGTTTTTTTTTGGGGGGGGGGCTGAGATTTTATTGGCGTACTGGGGACGTCCGCAGAAAGTACGTAAACTAGCTAGAATGTGGCCGCAGAACATACAACACAACACAACACAACACAACACAACACAACACAACACAACACAACACATGTTTTATGTCACGGTGGGTCCGCACCGACCTCTCAAGAATTGCAGAACAATCTTTTATATTGATTTCAAAAATATGAAATTAATTGAGCAAACGTTACTAAACCTTTACTGTCTTGGGTCAGTGGTTTCTACACCAAAGGGTGACGATGCCATGAAATAATGTAAATAACTAGAGAAATCTACCGAGGGGAAAGATTCTCATCCTCTGAAGCGCTCGCGCAGTCTCACACAGGCATGACAATTCTGACGCAAGAGCCCCCACCCTCGTAAACGACGCAACTGCGGGGAGTTGTTATTCACCATATATTTCACACACTACTATCTAGACAACCATCAGACCTAGATACAGATTAGGTACTGAGAATCACCATGCTTGTGTCTAGGGTAAGACGACGCCTGATTTCACCATACCTAACGAAACCCGACAATCAAGATAATTGAACTGGAGCCAGAGGGGAAAACACATTGCAATGCTGCCTATGATCCCACAATATAACCAGATACAGTCAGCAGCGCGAATTCAAATTCACCCAGCCGAACTTCTTCACCTGCCTTCGACATGCTTCCAGTTCGTGCTTGTTTTCTTTCGCTTCTTTTCTTGCTCACATCTGATATCTTCCGTCTCTCTAACCATTTGTCTGTGACACGGTTGTCAGACACCAGAACACAGTCATCAACAAAGCACAAAATATGGCACACGTACATCACCGAATGCACACGGATATGCACGTCCATCCATCCATCCATCCATCCATCCATCCATCCATCCATCCATCCATCCATCCATCCATCCATCTGCGCCAGCAAAAGAAAAACAAAGCGACAGACTGACGGACAGAAAAACAGACCGGCTATGCTACGCCGGAGGGATGCGAAAATGTGTCCAAAAGCTTCCTGGGACAAGCCACCAACAGCACCTCCCCCATGGCTGACTTGGCTGACTTGGCTCACCCACTTTTCCGCTTGACGACAGAGAGAAAGGAGAGACAAACAAACACAAGCAAAACGAAAGACGAGAGGGGCGCATAAAAAAACCGACAAACGACAACGCAACTCAAAACGAAACAGTCTGCGCTCAACCGGCACCTACCACAACGCTAACTTGTGGGCAACAGTCGGTGGCTACCACAAATAGCCCCATTCACGCTTACCATTTGTCTGTGACACGGTTGTCAGACACCAGAACACAGTCATCAGCAAAGCACAAAAATATGGCACACGTACATCACCGAATGCACACGGATATGCACCTCCCCGATTCACGCTACCCATCGCTAGCTGTGACAGTCTGGCAGCAAAAACCCATGCGTCCGCCCGTCGACACCTTCATGTCTAATCCGGGCTTGCCGTCCCCTCCCATCCCAGCATCACGCATGCATGCTCGCCCACTTACCCTGGTTTACATGTTTCTGATTTGTGGCGGCTTTCTCAAAGCCAGCATTTGCTCCAAGTAAACACAACACAGCAAGAACAATGTTTCTTGAGACTGCATTCATGTCTAATCTGGCCTTGCAATCCTTTCCCATGCCATTATCACCCATGCCCAGCCTTGCCTTACGTTTGTCTGTCAGCATGCTCACTCATCGGCTGCCTTGGCTCACCCACACGAAGTGTCACGACGAACAAAAGAAAGAGAGATGGAAAGGAAAAGACCCCATGAGACCCAAAATGCAAAAGAAAGATTAAGCTATACCAATCAGAACACAACACCAAACAGACTGCGCTCAACAACGCCAACTTGTGGGCAGCCGTCGGTGGCTACCAGCAACTGCACCTCCACCATACATACTACCCATCGCTTGCTGTGGCAGTCTGGCAGTAAAAACCCCTGCGTCTCCCCGCCCACATATTTAAAAAGAAGAACCATTGTAGTACGCTTTCATTTTTCCAGACACATGCGACAGTTTATCGGCAAGCAGCAAGCGTTCAAATTCACCCAAGAAAAAAAGAGAAAATACAAATAAGAAAGCAAAACCAGTCTGCGTTCAACAGGCACCTACGACAACATCAACAACTTGTGGGCAGCCGTCGTTGGCTACCACAATAAGCACCTCGCCCATCCACACTACCCATCGCTACCTGTTGCAGTTTGGAAGCAAAACCCCTGCATCTCCTTGTCGACATGTTTAGAAAGAAGAAACATTGCAGTTCTCAGCGAACGAGCAGTTATTTTCCATTATTTTCGATTCTTGCATTTTCAATTGGGATATTTGATTTTCGATGCCTTTTCATGCTTTTTGATGATCAAATTTTCGCTTTTGCGTTTTGATCAGTTTATCAGTTACCAATTTCGAGAAATTTAGCACTCACCCACTCACTTTACTTCTCTATGGTCCCATCTGCCCCCAGCCCATATATAAAATTCGTATATCTATCCCACCACCTCACCCCATACGGATCATTCAGTCCACTCAACACTGAAAGTGAAGCCATCCATCGATCCACCTCTCGATCTAAGTATCTCTCAATCGCCGCTCGGAGCGATACAGATCAAAGTTCAGCAAGGCACTGTATAGATGCATATGATATACGTCACAGTGACATTGTCCCTCATATATAGTGCCCGCGTGGACCCCGAACCCAAATTGTGGGTACAGTTGTGGGGACAGACCTAACACTCCTCATCTCCTGGTAGATTGTAGCCTAAATAGGCAGGAAATACTTTTAAAATGCTCTGCACAATCTAAATTTTAACTTCAATCTAAAATCGTCTCTAAATCCTCCCAAAAAGATAAGTCAATACATAATGGATCTGACAGAGCAGGTAGTAAACGCCCATCCAGACGTTAGATATATATTTTTAAATTAAAAAATAAAAAGGGGTAAAAACTATTAAAATACACCAAGTAAACTATAGGGCAAGCGTAAACTGTACAGCATTAAAAAGTAAAAGGCAAACACAGAGGTAAACAGAATATAGGAATAGGGCGACAATAGGGTCGACCAGCAAGCGCTCCACCACCAGCGACAGTGCGCCAGGAAAGCGACCACATAGCCACCACCAGTCCAGAGCATCAAGCCACGGCCCCCTTCCCTCCCCCTTCCTTCCCCAAGCCCACTGCCGTCCCCCCACCCCCTCCCAGTGCAAAATCACCGCGAGGTGGAAGCACTTGCCCTCCCAAATCAGCAACAACAACTGGAATCCAAGGTGCCCCGCCCCCTTTTGCGAAGCCCTGAGCGACCCCTAGAAGCGCCTCCTCGGAAGCCCGGGTAAAACGCCGGGCCGGTGCTTACAGACCTGCACAAACCATCGTTTGACCTGCCGTATATCTAACACTCAGCTACCCGAGCCGCTGATATTAGGGTCTTTCGCGTGACGTCATAAAAAGTGCGTGGAGGTCGACTTGGCAACAGCGCTACGCGAGACACGGTCACGATTCAATCGGTTTCAGTCCTTATATAAAATGGTGAACTTCTGCTGCATTTTAAATGCTGCAGTCGGAGCACGAGAGACAAAAGCGTTAAATTCTTTCGAATTCCAACAGTTTGTTAAAATAAAATCAAAGAAGAGCAAAATCTGAATCAACGGAAACATGGAATGGCTTCGACAGATCCATCGTAAAACGATAACCAACACTTCAACAAAGCCGTGGCATCGTGCGTGTTCAAAACACTTCTTGACAGTTCAGTTCATTGATAGATGCAGCATACATCACCTAGGCCTCCATGAGTGAGATAGAGAAAAAAACTCTTGACGACTGCGACGTGAATAATGTAGCATTAGTTAACACTCAACACTGTGTGAAAGTAATAATACAAAATGATAGATTCTAACCCGACAGAATTTGTAAAAAGCCCGTAATCAAACATTTTCCCATTATAAACAAGGAAAAACTCAAGAAAAACAGGTGACTGCCGCTTGGAGTAAAATCTTAAATTTAAAACAAGGGAACTGGACCAAGCTAAGGGACAGTGAGTAAGCAGGGTTAAAAAGAGGGGCAGCCAATCGCCAGGTGGGTAGGAAAGGGTAGGGAAGGGTAGGGGTGGAGAGGGGGCGGGATGGAGAGAGAAGCGTGGGTAAGGGGGTGTCAGTGTGGGAGAGAAGGAGGTGCACATTTCGGAAAAACGATAGTTCGTCCATCTTTGCAAGCGGCGGTAATGCGATCCCAAGTGTTCAGTTGACGAGGTTTGATATGCATCGTTTGGAGCGCTGATTGATAGATTGAAATATGAAGTTTATATACGGCATATCGGCCGCTCGGGACTGAAGAGAACGTGGACCGTTTGTGCATGTCTGCAAGTACCGGCGTTGCGTTGCCGAGATTAGGGTCTTTCGCGTTGCGTATCACGTGGTACGCAAAAAGAGGGGCGTGGTTCAGTTGGAGTTCAACCTGACTGCAGTGCTTTACTTCACATGTATCGTCTTCGTGCAGCATGTCTAAATTATCGTCCAATTTCCGCTCATCTGGTACGGATTCTTCGTCAAAATTGTATTCGGAAAGTCTTGATGAGATCGCTCGATTGAGATATAAAGACACAACTGCATTAATTGATGGGAACGACCCTTACGAGCTGCCCAACAAGACTCTGAAAACCTCCCGAAGATGTAGTGGGATATTTTGTCTATGTAACGAGCGCATACACGATGAGTGAATTCAAAGCCATGAAGTCACTACAGGGGCATAATTAGATGACTTCTGGCTTGGTCCATGATTTAAAAGTGCATGCTCCAGCGAATTCACCCAACTGTTTTGGTGAAAGCAAAGGTAAACAACACATCCTTTCACAAGTTTAGGATTGCAGTCATTATGATAATGATTATATCAAAATTATCAATTTTTTCACTATTTGGATATAATATGCAGTGATGCCATTCACTCAACATAAAGACTGCTGCAGCTATGCGCAACTGTTGAAAGCTATTGCAGAGATCTGAATGCTGCAGAGGTGCATGTGGTTGTTTCTTCAATAATTTTACATGGGCTGGCTAGAACACAACATCCGCAACAGCTATACGGGCCCCACACCAGAATTGTACAGACGCTACATTGACGACGGTCTCGGCGCCACTTCCCTCCCGGAGCCACAGTTACTGCAGTACATCCAGTACATACAACACTTCCACCCCTCCATTCAATACACCTACACCATTTCATGCACCTCTGTTACTTTCCTCGACTTCAACATAACCTTGCAGAACGGCCATCTTGCAACCACCATCCATTACAAGCCTACAGACTCATACTCCTACCTGGATTTCCACTCATCTCACCCACCCTCCACCCTGCACAGCATACCCTACTCGCAGTTCCTAAGACTCCGCAGATTATGCTCCGATGATACAGATTTTCTCGAACAAGCCGAT
>SMGT01013767.1:111242-125889 GCA_004794575.1 Lanistes nyassanus | reverse complement strand
CTTTCGCATGATGAGGCAACTTGGCGTTCTTTAAATTTTCAAGCCACTTTTTACAAAGTGCATAGGAATCTTTTGATTTTTCTGGATTTGGAATCCCAAAAAAAGCTTTTGTGGCTTCCGTCTACATTAAACGATTTGCACTGTTCGTTGAAACAGCCGAACGCATGTTGAAGAATGCTTCTGGAGAACTGACGTCACCAGACCAGACGACAGCAGCGATATTTTGCTTTCATTCGCGAAAGAGTACCACAACATGGCGACGTCCATGTGCCATTATTTATCGATATTAAAACGTGAATTGTATGGAAATAGTACTGATGCAGCTTGAAATTTATGGTTGACAAGACTCACAATATCAATATCTATGAATTCATCTCAAACTGCGTCTAGGGTTTAAGTTTCTCTTTAAATCAGCATTTGTAAGAAATGTATGTACAGTACAAGTATTATACACAACCACTGTTGAAAAAATATCAAAGGTGAATATAAATAGTAGAAATATCCACTGATGCCATATGGAAAAATACATGAAGATTTGGGTAAGCAAAATATGCTACAGAGGCACAGAGGCAAGAACAGAGGAACAGAGGCAAGAAAAATGAAGCTATTATGTCTATAATCAAATACACAATAGGTGGTAAAATATTTACAGTATTTCAACTAGTACTATGTCACTTGCATAATCACATTACTTCATGAAGTAGATTCTAAGACAGTTACCATGTACGTTAAAAAGCATGCAGCAGCTGGTGAAGTAATGTATATTGTAACTGCCATATTTTCGTCAAACATTTTGTGACTTCATGTCAAGAGTATGCTGCAACTTATAAGCAGTAACCTAAAATATTTCTTCACAAGTTAATATTCTACAGGGGCATTAAGGAAAAAATAACAGAAGAATTTCTAGCATATATTAGTTATTGGGAAATTTACAAAGTATGCTGGTGAATCTAAAGTGCCAGAAGAAAAAAGCAGGTTCAGACCTAGAATTATATAACTCTGTGATTCAAGTTAGGGTTAAACACGGTCCCTTTTTTCAAAACAAAACCCAAGAGCGAGGCACTGGCGCTCGTGAAAAGTTCAGGGAACACAAGCCCAGGAGTGTTGTGAAAGATGTAGTTTACGAAACCCAGCATGAACTGACGCACATAGTGAGAAAACTAAAGTTCGTTAAAATCAGAGAGAGAATGCTTCATAGTCTGATGGGAAATTTGCACAATCACATAAAATTGTTCATAATCACACAGAAATTCTTTATTATCTGACAGGCATTTCTTCACAGGAAATTCTACATGTAGAAAATTGTTCATAATCTGACAGGAAATTCTTCATAAGCAGACAGGAAATGTACACTTCCAGCTGCAAACTTCATGGACATTGATACTACAATGTATTAGAAAACAAGGGTTAGGGATGCCTCAGGATTAGAAAACAGAAAAGTCTATTTGCTCATGCATGGGGAATTAGTTATATTGAGGTAGGGAACGAGAACTTTGAAGCAAAAATTGCCAAACTCTGCCAAATCCTTTTACTATATTTTGGAAATATATTGTTTGCTTTGCTAACAAATAAATATCGACCTTCAATGTTTACTTCCTGTCTTCCCTGCCAAGCAACCACCACATATCCCAACAACTAAACTCCCCACTTGCCATTGATGAACATGGGAAACAATTATTCATCTTATTTTATAACCTCTTACTTAGTCACCTTACCCAAATCATCCTTGGCTTCATCGAGGCTCCAAATACCATTTGTAATACCACCGATAGCATCCTCTAGGTTATGAGAGCATCACTAGATGCAATACAATCACTCGCCAAACTAGCAACATTTCAAGACACACAAAGACCTGAAATGGCCAAACACAAAGGAATTCACTCATCCCACAAGATTGGAGTCTGTAGATTCTTCAGTCGACTGTCGCTGCCTGAGGCAACACTTGCCATTGGCGGAGAGAGGGAGTGATGAGGGTGGGTGCTCCATGAGCGGGTACCATTGTGCCACAGGCTTGCGAGGAGTTTCCAGCATCTCGTACCAATGATCGCGACCCTGACCATTAAACATGGGACCGAGTACACAGCAGCCCATCAGTTCATCACTGCCTATCCTGAAACACAAGAGTTGGATAATATTCATTAAATAACCCTAACAGGCGAAAAAGACCTAAAACTGACATTAGTTTACCCTGATGAACAAGAAATTGACAAGTTCATAAGAAATTGGGATATGAGAAATAGTCCTGAATCTGACATTACTGTCTATATCCTCGAAGTAAAGGAATGTGACAAAAGTCAAATATGGAAACTGGGATTACTTCCTGGATCGTAGAAGAGTGAGGCAGTGGGTGTGGCATGCAGCCAGCAGTCATACTTTAAAACTGTTGAAATATTTAGAAAGAAGAACTTTTCTAGATTGAAGTACAGTTTGAGTTTTTGTAATAGATGCAATAGTTTATGAGAGGAGCATTCCAATGCATCTACCATGGTTCAGCTTTGTTAAAAATGATGCTGAGTTGTGGTTTATCTCTGAAAACTAGCAATTCTTCCCTTCGTTTTTTCCAACACGTTTGGTACACCATAGTGAACTGGTCGTCTGCATAGTTTACCCAGAGGGTCTCTTGACTGCAAATGGCTGTGCCATATGGTTCGTTCTCTGGGAACTGTCTATCTTACCATAAAGAGTGAAAAAAAGATTATTGTATTTCAATTTTCTTTATCTGCAGTTTCAAAGGTTTAACGATACATAACATGGAGAAAACAGCCTAGAAATGATGTCAGAAGGTCCTTGGCCGTGCAGGGAAGCGTCAGATCTCACATGCTACTCTTACATGCTACTCAGCATTTGGGAAGAATACAGGTCATTACGATTCCCTCCTTCCATCTTCAGTGTGTCTGTAGCTATTATTTCTCCTTTGGCAACCGACAGCGATAGATTCAGAAAAGACGAGCAAAGAAAACAGAATCTGAAGTCATGACATCTACCCCTTACGAAAAGAAGCTAGGAACCCAGCAACGTTCAAGCATGAGACAGATTCCTTCAAACCCAGCAAACCAACGGGGCAATACCAGATAAATGCAAATTTCTGTATCTTAATTTGTGTTTCTTTAGCAATACTTACCATGATCCCAAGTGCTATATTCTCAATTTAGCGATCCCTAACCCTCCAAACAAAATTAACCCACATAGCAACCCTGGTAAGCCCCCTCTGTGCATCTGCACAGACCCAGCCACCCGTGCGCACAACTCACTGATTAGGTCAAGCCAGAAGAACCATCAGCGGGGAGGAGGGTGGGTTTGTGATGGGTCATTCTAAGTATTGCTAAAGAAACACAAATTTAGAGCAAGAAATTTGCATTTTCTTGTCACAATGCTGTACCATGACCCAAAGTGCTGAGTAGCACAAAAAGGAGGTGGGAGATGCCACCATCCAAAGACAAAACTTACCGGGGTTAGGGTTAGGGTTAGGGTTAGGAGGACGGAACTGACCAGAGGTGTTGGGTGACGACTGCCGCCACCACCCTAAGGTCGTCCTCCTGGCGCAAAGACAGATCCAGTGAGAAAGAAGGATCTGATGAGCGCCTGTGGGCCACCCATCGAGCTTCTTGGAGTGCGTGCAGCTAAAAAGCTAGGGGGTTGGTCCACGCCCGTCCCTCCCGCATGTAACAGATGCCAATGCTGGGAGGGTTCTGCCACCCCAGCCCTAGTAGGCGGTGTGGAATGCACACAGCACAAGAGGTGAGATAGAGAGAGAACGGGCGGTCGAATCTCTTGCAGTCAGCCAGACTGCAGAAAGAACGCGTCTCTGAGGGGCAAAACGCTAGATGAAAACAGCGGAAAGGGTTGGGAACATACAGAGAGACATGGACTTTGAGATAACCAATAGATAGAACAGAGGGGAGTTTGGGAAAGCAGAAAGTAACAAAGTAGGTGTTGGTGGGAATGACTGCCCCATTACTCTTGCAAGTCACGCGGCGAACGTTCGTCACCCTCTGGGACTGAAGCTCGGCCTTGATGTCGAGTTCTGACATATCAGCCAAGTCAGCACAGTGAATCACACTGACAGAAGAATTCAGCGAACTGTGCATAGAAACCTGGAGAGGTCGGTCAACGAAGAGTTTGGAATCCCATTGGCCAAGGGCATCTGACGCCTTCTGGGTTCCACACTCAACAAGAAAGGAAGCGTCACAGGACCGCTTGACAGGCACAAAAGCAGAAGAAATAGAACTGAACCCTTTCTGAACACCAAAAGGGGTCAGCTTCATAATGGCTTTGTCGGGCTCAGCACCCTCAACAACAAAAAAACGGGGCCAAGAAGGTTGGGAAGAGTGAGCAGAAACAGTCTGTCTGACCTCATCCTCACTATCTGAACTAACGCAGGGTGAGAGGTGCCGTTTGCAGGGTGGAATTTTGGAAGCCATAGTGGAAAGGATAAAGATTCATCTCTTCTGTTCCCCTACCACCACGGAGCCCAACAAGGGGATGCAGCCAAGCAGTATGTGACATGATGGGCCCTACCTTAACTTATTGGATTCGACTTCTCCACAATTTCTGAACAAACTTTTATGATGATCTCGTAAATGTAGATTTAATTGAGCAATCATCACCAAAACCCTTTACTGCCTCAGGTCAATGGTTTCTACACCAAAGGATGACGACGCTATGAAATAATGTGAATAACTAGAGAAATCTACCGAGGGAAAAGATTCTCATACTCTGACACGCTCGCTCAGTCTCACACAGGCAAAACACTTCTTGCTCAAGAGCCCCCACCCTCGTAAATCACAACTGCAATGAACCTTTATTCAACATATATTTCAAACACTAACTCACTCGACAACATCAAATATATCTACAAATTATTTACAGAGAATCACCGTGCTCTGTCTAGGGTAAGACGCTGCCTGATTACGTCATACCACGCGGTATCAGACAAAGAAGATAATCAAACTCCAGAGGGGAAATCAAACTGCAAAACGGCCTATGATCCCGCTAGATACACAAATACAGTAAGTGACCGACAACAGAGCTCCTACTCTTGTCACTACTGAAACAACTACTTCTGCAATACACATACTTCCAAAGCTAATCACCGACCAACAATGAAGCAACGACCCTTCCACGACCGGCACTACACTCTATACCTCCTCTTTTGGCATACGCCTGGCCTCTAGTTTGTGACGTCTCCTGTCTCCTGCAGGATAAAACCAACTATCTTATATCAACCCGAGTCCCAGACTCTAAGATAAGTTTATGGCAAGAGCAGTCCTTAACTTATAAGGCCCAGTCAACAGTCTCTTACACGTCTGTTCGTTGGCGTGTCGGCGGAATACTTCCAGGGTACTCAGCGTGACTGCTAGCTGCTGCTCTGACGTCCTGGCTAAGATGGCGAGGGGTGGAGGTCCGTGGGTCCACACGTGTCCGCTTCTTGTCGTCCTCCTACATTAACTCTCTCTCCATGTCCTGTGCTCTCGTCTCCTTAATCTCTGATGTCCAATGCTTAGCACTGCGTTTCCAGGAACCACCTTATTCTAGTTCAACCAGTTCTGGCCAGCCTAGATTGGGGAGGAGCTATCAGCCTGTCATGGCTAATGACGTAGCGCCCACCTGCCAGGTGTGAGGAGAGGGGGAGGAGCGAACAGGCTAAGCTAAGAGTGACAGGTGATAACCTAGGAGTGACATGTGACACAGTACCACAAGGGGTATTTCCAGCAGGGCCACACCAGATAAAACCTAGATAAAACTAAACCAGACTGACCCAGGCTGCAACCTTCTAGCAAAGCTAGGGCACTGCTAGACCAGCAGATTGATTGGTATGGGCCACACCAACCGCCCATCTAGGAGAAGTCCGGGCCAAAGGGGCGTGTTGGTACGATGACCAGCACCCATCAGGGACCTTAACCCTAGGATCCCATTCTCCCCCGAAACGGGTCGCCCTGCATGGCAAACGCAGCGGTCTAAAGAAGACCACAGAGAAAGAACCGTGGAGAGAAGATGCGTGTGAGAGCAAGAAGAAAGAACGGGGCAGGCAAGAAGACAGCACAGGGAAAACTGCAGAAAGCAAGGAGAGGTTGGGGCGGAAAAGAAGAAAGGGAAAGGACCAGACAGACAGGAAAAGGAAAGCCGAAGAGAAAGGGGTGGGCCAGCTTAGCCATCCAGCCAGAGAGAGGCTGGGCGCTCACCCCCGGCATGTGAAGCCAGGCCCACGGGGCGAGGGTTATGAGAAATCCCAATGTTCATTTGTTTTTCGAAGTCTACAGTTTCATTTCTTGTGAACCTAACCCCGTTTATATACAAATTGAAGATCTGCCATGTTCCTTACTTTCGACTCTCTCTTTGCTACGTGTTTGGGTACGGTAGGCTCCCTTGTTTGCACACGTCAGCATACGGGTACGTCTAGCGCTGCCAGTACCTTGTTGGGATTATCTATTGATGATTTATAGCGCTCTGTCCTCATTTGTTCTTCAAATCATAGCTAATTAGCTTTATTACAGTATTAATTTGTTTTTGCTGTGTCTGGATTTGTTTGGCTGTTAAAAGATGATTAGCTTAAATGTTGGTATTTGTCGCCTTTCCCCTGTGTTGGTTAGCATAAGGCAGAACAAACGCAACTGAAAACGCTTGAAGTACACTTTGAACATCTAAATTTGCCTCTGGCATTCCCACACTCGCCTACCTGTGCCTGGTATCAGCTATCTTTTATGTTTAAATTGTGGCTGGCTCTGCTCGTAGGTCATCCTAACCATTATACTTATTGTCCCATGGGATAAATGTTCTCAGACTAAAATGCAATTTTCTTCTGCTGAAACTAAATGGATTCAATGGACGAACGAACCTGGATGACCTTGTGAGTACATAATAAGTGTTTAGTGAGAAGGTGTGTAAAAAGTGCTGGATAGCACACATATTGCTAGGTCGAGAAGCAGGTCAAACAGTAACTTTGCTCCACCTCACCAGCACAAAAGCACAACAAAACTTGCATATACTCATGGAAATCGGTTTCTTTACAATAATGTAGGTGGAAACTGAAATGTAAGTCCGACCTTCCTACCTGCCGCTAACATGCATTTCATTTTCAGAAATGCTGTCTCTAAAAGCACATGGTGTGGAAACGTTGTCACTTCCATCCCATCCCATTCTTTAGGTTGTGAAATTTTGTTCTTCCCAGTTGAGATGGCTTGCTAAGAAAGCAAGCTTCCACCATCAGGAAAACAAAAACATGGTTAGAGCAAGGTAACTCACAAAGAAAAAGGTAAAAATGATGCTGGAACAGATGACTGGATGCCCTAACCCTAGTACATATGATAAATGCAAATTTCTGTTCTAAATTTGTTTCTTTAACAATAATTACCATGACCCAAAGTGCTATATTCTCAAATAACGATCCCTAAACGCACCTTCCAAAAAAACATACCCACCAACCCAACCCTGGTAAGTCCTCTCTGCGCATGCGCACACCACACATTACCCATGCGCACAGTTCACTGACCAGGTCCCCCTGACTTTCTCAAGCCAGAGAACCAAAACTAGCGGGGAGGAGGGTGGGCCTAATATGGCTTAAGTATTGTTAAAGAAACACAAATTTAGAAAAAAATTGCATTTTCTTGTCACAATACTGTACCATGACCCAAAGTGCTGACTAGCACAAAAAGAAGGTGGGTGATACCACCACAAAAAAACTTACCAGGGCTAGGAAGGAGTTGATCAGAGGTCTTCGGTGACGACCCCAAAAAATCAGTCCTCCTGGTGGCAAGAAAGATTCCTCGGAGAGAGAAGGATCGTCTAAGTACCAGTAGGCCACCTGCAGAACTTCTTGGAGTGTGTGCGCTTAAGAAGCGAGCGAGTCAGCCCATGCCCGAACTTCAAGCACGGGAGCAGCGGCCAAAGCATGGAGGTTTCTGTCTGCCCCTGTTGTAGTCAGCGTGAAAAGCACGTCTGCACAAAAAAGGTGAGACCCAGTGAGAGACATGGGCTATCGAATCTCTAGCAGTCAGTCAGACTGCAGGGAGAGGAAAAGGCGTCTCTGAGTGGCAAACGCGTACAACGTCTGTACACACCCAAACTTGGTGCAGCCAACTGACTAGGTCAGGTGTTGATGGAGTCAGGATTGTGGACCAGGCCAGGAAAGTGACTGTCAGGGACCGGTCACCAGGGCTCGGATTCGTGACCAGAAAGCTGGCCAGGAAAACAGAGACCAAGAGCCATCTGTCTCCACCCCAGAAAGTCTGAGCCGCGGTCGTGCGACGGCCAGGCGCCAATCATGACTAGAAAAACCGTTTTCAAGTCAGTACAGCGAGGGAAGCTGCACACAGAAATCATAGGGAGGGGAGTGGAGAGCCACCAGAAGAAAAGGTCCTGGGTCAGAACCTGACGGGGAACGGGAACCTGGGACAGAGCGATACAACTGAGCACTGCAGCAAGGAGGGACATGTCAAATAAGACTCTAAGCTGCGGAGGATGGCCACCACCCTGCACACCCACCCAGCTGAGACAAAGTGGATGGCGAGGTGCACTGCCCATGTGTGCTGTGGGAAGCACACTGTGGGGAAAAAATCCCTGAGTGAGGGGAACTGCACTCAAAGCCCAATGGGTGAAGGGAAGTTCGCCTCCACTTCTGATCAAGTGCGAGAGGTGACATGGTGTAGAAAAGGGGCACTCCAACTTGAGAGAGGGAACACGATGGGAAACCTGATGACAGCCATGGCTGGAACAGGCGGAAACGCATCTGGTGCCGGTGCTGGTGCTGGTGTAAGGGATCGTGGCCTCGACTGCATGGCAACGCACACCGGCAAGTCAGAAACCGGCAACTGGTGGGGCAAGGTGCATGAGCAAGCCCCCATTGGTATAAGACCATAAAGACGCTACACAGAACCAGAAGTACCAGTGGTCATCCCTCCGCAGGGGTTCCCACTAGAGTAGCCACCACGCTACTCAAGCCCCCATGGCGGGTGGAATGGTCTAAGTGAAATGCGAAGCCCTTTCCACAGGAAGGAAGCACGCAGCACAGACCACCAGTGACATATTGTGCTTTCTCTGTGGGCAGAGGAAAGGGCGATCGCTCCGACCGGAACGCAGTGTCAGAGGAGCCAGGCTCATGAGCATGTACGAAACCAGAAGGGGGGTGTCGGTGTGACTCACCTGGAATTTGGGGAACCTCCGGTGGCAGCATGGCTTAGTGAGACAATAAAAACACCTAGCACAAAAGTAGGGGAGTGAAGAAAGCAACGAGTCACGGTCCTGCAATAACAAAGTAAAGCGCGAGGAAGGGATATACCCACGCAGCATATGCTAAGTGAAACAAACCAAACACCTAGCACAAAAATAGGGGAGTGATGAAAGCGCAGTCTCACAAAAAGACAATGCAAAGCATGAGTACAGGTTAAACACGCCGGTAACAATCCAGCAATGTGTATACCCCCTGGTAGGCTAGCCAGCTAAGACGAAATATACGACGCTCAGTCAGAAACTGTCTAATGAAAGTGCTACGTAAAGACAGAGCAACAAGGAGAGAACACAGTAAAGTTCACTTTCTTTGAAACATTGATGCAGCGCAGAGGAGGACACATTGGACTGCCAACGCAAAAGCCACGCAGAGTGTAGGCAAGGGGGGGGGGGTGTAGACTGCCAGGTGAAAACAAGACCGGCCCGCATCACAGCGCTTGAGAAAGTCAGGGTGACCTGGTCAGTGAGCTGTGGGCACGGGTAACATGGGGTGTGCACATGCGCGGAGGGGCCTTACCAGGGTTGAAATAGTGGGTATGTTTTTTTGGAAGGTGCGTTTAAGGATCGCTGAGAATATAGCACTTTGGGTCATGGTACAGTATTGTGACAAGAAAGATCAGTTTAGTCACCTGTCGTAATCCACCACCTTGACCAGCAGGTATATGTCCTCAACATTTTCCTGTGGGACATCAAAGACAAGAGCTTCATTAAACACAGGGTGAAGAGTGTTTTTTTGCACAGCTGTCTTTCGCTTCTTGATTCGTTTGCCTTGGCACATCAGTGACACCTTGACATATGGATCTGAAACATTGGAAAATATTCACCAGGTCACTATCAGAATCACTGATAATAAACCAGACTATAACTTCCACAAATATCTATATTACATTTCACAAAAAGTCAAGGGCCAGATGCATTATTTGGGTACTGAAATTGAAGTGGGTTTATAATGCAAACTGTAAGCGATTGGAAAGTAAAATAAAAAATGGTTATTGCACAGTCAATGTTTATTTGCATAGCCCTGATGCTCATATAGTATATGTTCTGCTACTGCATTCACCAGGATAGTGAAGCTGCATGGTTTGCACGGGATTTCGACTGAATTTGCAATGTAACTTCTTGTAAACTGGTGAATCAATTTGCACTATGCACGTGTACACAATGGGTACTGTGAACACATTTCACCTATCAAGACGCAGAAATGTGCATAAATTCTTGGTTGAATTGACCTTCAATCAAGTGTGTCTCCACAAACAGAACTCCCCATTTGATTGGATGCAGAAGCTGTCACCATTGATTGGCTGCAGAGAACGGTCACTTTTACAAGTGATTTTGTCCTTTCCCAGTATTTCCTTCTCCTTTGCTCTCCACTTGCTGTCCACGTGCAGCCTTTATTCAGTATCTAGTCTTCGTTTTTATCTGTGCTGCCCCAGTGAAGGGGCATAACTTCCCGAAACGTTGACTATTTAGTTCCTTCATTGTCACCTTATGTTTCATTCCAAGCAGCAGTCACGTGTTTCTTTAGTGTCCAAGACTGGGCATAAATGATGAATACCATCTCATTCATAACGATCCAGTAACCAGGAGCTGTAGAGAGAGGCTTAGCACATCATCTCCTGCTACAGTACAAACCAGAGAAGGGAAGATCTACAAGTACAGATATAATCTTGTATTAAATCTAAAATCCTCCAGCCTACAACCCTAAAACCCCCTTTGGCAATATAGCATGGAAGTCACAACACAAGTAGTGAATGACCATCTCAACAAAAATTAAAACCAACAGAACGTATAAATTACTTGCTCTAAAACGATTGAAAAAAGATTTTTTGTTCTAAATTTTTTCTTTAACAATACTGACACACTTTTGGACTTGTCAGCAGACTTTGACACCACTGAAAACGAAATTCTTTTGAGTAGGCTGTACAGTCTGTACATGGCATTGCTGGCTCTGCACTAGCATGGTTCAGGTCCTTTATCTGCTTGGAAGGACCCAAACTGTGCCGGCTGATGAAAAGACCAGCAGCAGTGCCTGTTCCTTTCGGAGTCCCACAGGACTCCATCCTAGGACCCATGCTATTCATTTTGTATACAAAACCCTTGGACGATGTCAGTCTCATGCAGATGACATGCAGTTGTATGGCACCACTTCCCCTCAACATTCTATCTCCCCCCTTCGCAACATGGAATTCTGTATATCTGATGTACATTACTGGATGAACAACAACAGAGTAAAACTAAACAATGATAAAACTGAGGCTGTATTGTGAAGAAAAACTAATAAATTGCCGACCTTTTCCACGTTTCATATGCATAGGGTATGTTGATATCTGCTATGCGGCCACAGCTAGAAGCCTTGGCTTTATTGTATCCTCATTGTATCCTAATTTGTCCTTGGACAAATATGTTTCAACCATTTGCAGATCAGCATATTCTGAACTATGCAAAATGAGTGATATTTGCCAGTATCTCAGGCCAATACCCTTGTCTGTGCATTCATTCTATGCTTGATTACTGTCAAACCTGTTCGCTGGATGCTCGGTCTGTCACATGTCACTCCTAGGTTGTCACCTGTCACTCCTAGGTAAGCCTGTTTGCCCCTCCCTTTCTAGACACCGGGTAGTTGGACACTATGTGGGTAGCAGCTCTAGGCCGGCCAGTACTGGTTTAATTGAGTTTAAGGCGTCAGAGCACATAGTACTTAAGCTGGGAAAAGAGAGACACTCGGAATCGAGCTTCGGACACAGATAGAGACACAGGAGAGATGAAGTAGGAAGACCAAGAGAAGCTGACACGTGTAGACCCACAGACCTCTGCCCCTCGCCATCTTAACCGTTGGAAGAGTAGCTCCAGTTCTCCCGCTAAATACACTGGAAGTATTTCGCCGACACGTCAACGAACAGACGCGTAAGTGACTGCTGGATGCGCCTTATAAGTTAAGGACTGCTCTTACCATAAACTTATCTTAGAGTCTGGGACTCGGGTTGATTTAAGATAGGTGGTTTTATCCTGCCGGAGACAGGAGGCGTTAAAGGGAAACTTAACCTTAGAAGTAACCTGTCTTTAATTAATGAATATTGATGTTGTGAATGTTTTTAAACCTTTTCCATCGGTAGATTTCTCTAGTTATTCACTTTATTTCATAGCGTCGTCACCCTTTGGTGTAGAAACCATTGACCTGAGGCAGTAAAGGTTTTGGTGACGATTGCTCAATTAACTCTACATTTACGAGATCACCATAAAAGTTTGTTCAGTAATTCTGGAGAAGTCGAGTCCAGTAGTTAAAGTACGGCCCGTCATGTCACAAGTACCTCCTTGAGTTCAGAACTCGGCTGCGCGACTTGTTCTTCAGGCACGGAAACATGATCCCACGACGCTATTGCTTCGTGTGCTTCATTAGCTACCGGTTCGAGAATGTATTGAATTCAAGTTGTCTGCACTCTTTCATTTCTTTTCTGGCTCTGCTCCTTCATATTTCAATGATCTCCTCACTTCTTACATACCAGGCAGACAACTCCGGTTATCAGCAGATACTCGCACTCTCTCAGTGGCAAAAATGAAGACCAGATCATACGGCGAACGTACGTTCAGCTATTCAGCAGCAACACAGTGGAATTCATTGCCTGACAACATCTTTTTAAAACATGCCTTTTGCAGAATTAATTACAATCTTTCATCAAGTTATACGAGAACTCTGCTGCTGTGATCACTATTGGGATGATGGACACAGGTGTGTACATGCATGTATGTAAATATGTGTTTGTATGTGTATGTGTGCAGGATATAGGTAGGTGGTGAGGTTCTTTCACTCATTTTTCCTGTGTTGCTTGTACATCAATGTTTCATTCGTTGCTACGTCTTAGGCTCTTGTTGTATACTTGGTATAGTTTCTGTTTGTATTGCTTGTATAGTTTTTGTACTTCGTGTACTTACATGCTTATGTGTCAAGTGCACGGAGGGTGTTCTCTGAATGATCCGCTCTATAAATGTAAATAATAATAAGAAGGACAAGGAGAAGGAGATGCTTAGAAATCAGTGTGCATTACTGTATCCACTAAGAAATCAGTATGCACTATATTGTCCATGCCAGCAAACCAGTGTGCGTTAGACCGTACATGGTAAGAAATCAGTATGCATTATACTGTATATGCTAAGAAATCAGTGTGAATTATCCTGTACATGCTAAGAAACCAGCATGTATTATACTGCACATACTAAGAAACCAGTGTGTACAATACTGTATGGGCTAACAAACCAGTATGGATGATACTGTACAAGCTACGAAATCAGTGTGCCCTATCCTGCAAAAGCTATTTTTTATAAAATACAAATTTCTTGTTCTAAATTTGTGTTTCTTTAGCAATACTTACCATGACCCAAAGTGCTATATTCTCAATTACCTATCCCTAAACACACCTTCCAAAAAACATACCCACCAACTCAACCCTGGTAAGGCCCCTCCGCGCATACGCACACCACATGCTACCCGTGCGCACAGCTCACTGACCAGGTCACCCTGACTTTCTCAAGCCAGAGAACTAACCAAAGGGGAGGAAGGTGGGCCTATGATGGGTCTGGTAAGTATTGCTAAAGAAACACAAATTTAGAACAAGAAATTTGTATTTTCTTGTAACAATACTGTACCATGACCCAAAGTGCTGATTAGCATAAAAAGGAGGTGGGTGACACCAAAACTTACCAGGGTGAGGACAGATCAGACCAGAGGTGGTGGGTGACTAAAAACAGCAGCCACCTCAAAGTCCGTCCACCAGCAAGAAAGATCCCTGAGGGAAAGCTGAAAGGGATCTTCCGAGCCCCAGTAGGCCGCCTGAAGAACTCTTGGAGCCCACGCACCTAAGAAGTGAGCAAGGCGGCCCATGCCTGAACCTCATGCATGAGACCAGCGGCCAAGTGCAGGGAGGGCTCTGCCCCCCGCCCCCTTGGTAGTAGGCATAGCAATGCACGCCACACAAAAGGTGAGACCCAGCGAGAGAGGCGGGCATTCGAATCTCTTGCAGTCGACCAGGCTGCAGTGAGAGGAATAGGCGTCTCTGAGGGTCGACACAGAAGGGAGGCATACGTTTGTAAGCAACCCAGAAAGGCGTGAGCCATTCTGGCACAACAGCCAGATGCCATCATGACTAGAAAAACCGTTTTCCAGTCAAGGCAGTGAAGGAAGCTGCATGCAGAACTCATAGGAGGAGAGTGGATCACCACCAGAACAAGAAGAGGTCCCAGGTAGGAACCCGAAGGGAAACACAAACCTGTGACAGCACAATACCACGGATCACAGCAGCAATGAGGACCCCAAGCAACAGGACTCCAAACTGCTGAGGGTGGCGAAGACCGCTGCCCTATGCACCCGCACAGTTAGTGTCACGTGTGGGGTCTGGTGGGTCAAGGAGATTGCACCATAGATTCCAGGTGT
>SMGT01013767.1:67353-85333 GCA_004794575.1 Lanistes nyassanus | reverse complement strand
CGACTGATATGGACACAGAGAGTTCAGCTAGACCTGTCACTCGTGCATCTAGAGGTTACATTGCTAAAGTGCCAGTTCGCTATCGCCAGGATCACGTTAAGAAGAAATGAACATATCAGCTTTTAGAGTCTAGATAGCTGTGGTCTTATATAAAAAAAAAAAAAAAAAAAAAGGGCGGAGATGTTTGGGAATGTTGATCCAAGGGAGATAACTTTCCTACTCGTGAATGATTGCCCTTCGGAGAGAGAGACTTCCGTTTTATCTTGCACGTGAGCTTATAAGTTGTTCTGGTTCTTTCTTGAGAATTATATACAGTTAATCAAAAACTGGTCTGTTGTGATTTGTACAAAAGGATTCGATGAGTGCTACCATCATAAACAGTTGCCACAGTCGCATTCAGCGCACACACGACCCATAGTTACCACGACTTCACTTTCTGACGTCAGCATTCCGGAAAACCCCTTCAAAGCGAAATCGAGGCTCTCGCGGCGCGTTTCTGCCAGCTAGGCAGGGGGTTCGCAATTCGGTCGCCGATTAGGCGCGTTTGTGCACTACAGGGGCTTTAGACACCAGCTGTAACTATTGGAAACGTCTTAACTAATAGTATCATAATCGTTATTGGTATTGGTTTAGCACTGGTTAGACTCCCTTTAAGCTATTTTGAGCAATATCCGTGCAGTGGTAATATATTTGTATATATGTTGGTATAAACGACCTAACACTGTACATAGGAAAACAGGAAATGTGATGAAATCTTTCACTCCCAAATGTGGATCTACCCGCAGTTCGTTTCGGTGACAGACGACGTCATTGTTCGCTTGAAGGCGAAGGACATAACTGTGCGCATGCGCACTGTGATAGCTGTCGTCATAATACGGGAAGACCCGAAGGCTAACAATAGACTCCGCTAGCTATCCTGCTCAAATGACAACCCAACAAAGTACTGGCAGCGCTAGACACAACCGTATGCTGACGTATGCAATCAAGGGAGCATACGGTTGTGTCTAGCGCTGCCAGTACTTTGTTGGGTTGTCATTTGACGATTTATAGCGCTCTGTCCTCATTTGTTCCTTATCCTCTGCTCTTTTCTCGGTCACCGGTCACCCGCGGCACCAGAGAGCTAGCACCCGGCCCGTCGTAGGGGTTGTCCCTTCGTAATATTATCCAGTCGTGCGGATAGAAGAACGCATGCCAAAAGCGCACGACTACGTTCAGTTAATTGTGCGGATAAGATCAGACTGTGCAAATTGTACAGCACTATCCACAAGTTCGCGCACGCCATTTGAGGATACTGTGGCCGGGGCCATGTCTCAAGCCACTTCGAGGCTCATGATCCTCACTTCCGCTTAGCTAGTTTTATGTGATAGCTGCATCTCGCAAGCGGCTCGCATTCCAGCCAGAAATCGAAGGAAAAAATATCAAAAAGGTGGTGCTGACACCTGCTCATTTATCAGGTGTAAAAACAACAGAAGAGTTTTACATCGGTGGCGTCTTACGCAATGTGTGGTGCACAAACCACTTCTGCACGGCGAGTGCCCCTGTGAACCGGTCATACGAAACCCCGAACAGCCACCAAAATTCATGGTCTTAGATCTAAATAAAGGTTTTAAAGGTATATCAAGCATTAAAATGCACTTTCTGAATTATTTGATGCATAATATGTCAAAAATCGACATTATTTGTGTACGTACATTTTACAAATTTGTGTCAGTACAGTTAATGAGTTATCGTCTGCTCGTCCGCCGTGTATACGAAATACATCAGAACGCACTTTCTGAATTATCTGATGTTTAATATGTCAAAAATCGACACTTTTGTACGTACATTTTACAGATTTGTCAGTACTGTCATCGTCTGCTCGTCTGCCGTGTATACACAAGTGTCGGCTGTTGGCATGTTATACATCAAATAATTCAGAAATTGCATTCTGATGCTTGCTATACCTTTAAAAACATTTATTTAGACCTAAAACCATGGATTTCGGTGGCTGTTTGGTATTTCGTATACACGTCGGATGAGCAGACGATAAAAGTACCCACACAAATCTGTAAAATGTATGTACTCAAGTGTCGGTTTTTAACATATTATGCATCACACAATTCAGAAAGTGCTTTCTGATGCTTGATATACCTTTAAAACCTTTTATTTAGGCCTAAAACCATGAATTTTGGTGACTGTTCGTGGGTGTGCATGGCTGATTAACTGAGAGGATGAAGGCAAACCGGAACTCACGATCATGACTGGCACAAGCTTGCCTCCAGCGCCGTTTGGGTATCACGCCAAGCGGTACCGGAAGCGCGAACTTGTGGATTTGCTGCATGTACGTTCTCCTTTAGTTTTAACAATGTTGAAATACTTATAAAAGACAAACAAGTGACTGCAATGATGCCGCTTGGAGGAAAGTCCAAATAAAATTTAAAACAAGGAAACTGGACTGAAAAAGAAAAAGAGCTGCAGTAGATGTGGCGCGTGGGCTGCATAGCAGGAGAATCCTTTTCCTTTTCGTTTTTTCGTCGTTTTTGTGTCGTCCTGATGAAGGGGTATACCGTATAAGTGCCCCGAATAGATTGTCTTCGGTCTTTGTCCTGTTCCCTTGTTGAAATATATATGTACTCATGTAATATTTATACATGTAGAACGGTTTTCTTTTCGCCACCTTAATTTTTGATGCCCATCGAATTGAAATAATTTTGTACCTGTGCCCATGGGCTACTTGCATACATGTCGACATATATGCACGTATACTCATAATCTGAACATGCAGTTTTAGGTCATTAGGAAATTCCCAATTTACTGTAAAAGTTGATCGGGCTGTGGCAGCGCCATCTTTAAGAAGAGAAACCCTCCACTTCAGACAGGCGTGATTGTAAAACCATGCAGTGTTTCAGTTTTAAAAAAATTTGACTACTTTAGGAGCCAGCTTTGTGTTCCATGAGCATATCAAAACTTAATTCAGGTCACTGCATGTGCATCACGGCGCAAAACTTTCACGCTGGTACGTATAGCTGTCCCTATATTCTTTCTGCTGTGCAACACGAGAAAGTCTCAGAGTTTACAATTAAGGTAATAATTGCACTTTGGGGCGGCGGGGGGGGGGGGGGAATCAAAGTACAATAAATTATAATGTATCACAACCCAGGCTGAGTGAAAAACTTCAAACCCTGCATGACATATTTATATTTAAGAAATAAATATCTTCAAGTCAAATATACTCGTTCTTGTGCCTGTGTGTATATTTATAGGGCTCAGGTGGCATACTCATCAGAAATCATTTTACAAAAAATTGGTTGTGCAGTCTGGTGGACTCTGGATGGTTATGGCAGGTCTGTGATGGGTTCTAGGTATAATTGTGGACCCTCAGAAAATTTTGACGGTTCAAACCGATGATCATGGATGTGGTTTTAACGTTTTCTAGAGGGACAGCTGCGATCTCTGGCGAAGCATTTCTTCTGGAATCTATAAAGTTCCAATGGGGACTTTAGTACTGTTTTTATAGCTTTTGCTTTCCTTTTGAGTACTGTGGTAGGGTATCACGCATTGGCGCAGCCAATGACCTAGATAATAGTATATAAATATAGACGTCATTGCGCGCAGCACACCACGTAAAAGCGCTAAAATTCACTGGAGCCAATCAAATGACGATCTCTACTAAGGATGTGTAAAAAGCAGAGCTAATCAAATGGCGAGCTATATTTCGCAGGTCTTTACAGGGCGGGGGGAAGGGAGGGAGAGGGGGATGTTTCGGGAGCAGGGGGGTTTAGGGGAAGGGTAAGGGATGGGGGCTAAGAGTAGGGGATATAAAGGTAGGGGTTGGGGGAGGGGTGGGGTGGGTTATAGGCAGTAAAGATCATCCAGGAAACTGCAACCTTTTCAGTGGTGACCCTAAAAGATCAACATATTTTACGTAAGATTGCATTTTGATTGGCTCCAGTTTTTCTGCGGCGGAAACGGAAGTAAGGGGACGAAGCATGCCGAACAGCGTTTCAATGAAATGAGAGTCATTTTACTTTTTCATACAAGGATGTGAGGCTATAGTATGAAATACAAAATACTAGACGAATAAAGGGTCGAAAGATTTAGAGAAGACACTAGAAGAGATTAACATGATAATGATTATATGTAGAATGGCCGACCAGAGCAGTCGCATGTCAGCATATGAGATTAGCCTGGTGGGGGAGTGATGCCCGCATGAGGGAGAGAAAGGTATCCAGGAACTGCGTCACTGTATCAGTATCATGTAACAGCAGCAGTAACTTGTATCAGTTCTTTACAGTCAAATTCTAGTACTACATGTACACATTTTGGCCTTTACTCTGTGAAGGAGTGATTTGAACACACGAAACTGACCCAAGGAATGCCACTGAGCTATATTAGTATATATATTTTTTTAATATACAAAATGTCATAATTTGTATCTGGTTGTTCATATTATATCAAGCTTCTTACACTATCATCAGAGCTGCTACAGATGTCAGATTCTGCTGCTTGACTTTAGACCCTTGAAGAACCTTTAAATCTGCTGTAGCTATAGGCCTGATGCTGCAGTGCTTAACCTGATAATATGTCAAACCTGATGTTGTGTTTAACCTGATATTATTGGGCCTAACCTCAGACCTCTGGATTATGCACAGTCGTGGGTAATTTATGCACAAACATGTAAGAATGCGACAGATTTTGACCAATTAACACTAGAAGGTGCTTAGGTTGACCCCTGCTTTTCACAAAATGACCTTTGGATTGTATACTAGAGGATCATTTTAACCCTTGGTTTAAAAAAATTCCAGAAGCTCTGAACCTGATGTTGCTGTGCCTAACCTGATATTGTTGTGCTTAACCAAATTTTTTTATTGACAAAATATTTTTACTTCTTATTAGGTATTTTTTATTCCCAGGAGTTTCTTGTGGAACATAGTGGCTCTGTTTCTGTTGCAATATTGTTTTTACAGGGCAGGCTTGCTGGCCATCATGGCTGGCTCTCCTTTCTCAGCCAGCCTTGGGACCAGCCAGTGGTGTTTGATATTTTCTTACATGATTGTGCCTTAACTAATATTGCTGTGGATACCCAGACAAGATATAACAAAGAAGTGAGATCGGGAAGTTTTCAGCAGTTTCCCATGTCCTTGTTATAAGCATTGTGTGATCTGAACTGAACACTTCTTAAATGCACTTAAAAACAAAAAGGCAAAAAGAAGTTTGTAAAAGTTGAATCTACTTCTTTTTGCATGCACAGTGGTTCCTGTTCACTCTAATTGCTTCTGTTCCAGTCCCCGTTTTCATTTAGAATCAGTGTTGTTCTGTACTGTTTGATAAGAATGCAGAGTGGAAGTAAACCAGAAAGAAAAAAAATCCTTCTATATTTGAAAGTTATAAACAATACATATAGTAAACTAGCAACCTCTTCATTCTTCATGTTTTTTGGATCTTGTTCATTTTTTGGCATACGTTGTTAAACACTGTAGACTTCTTCAGCTTATTCATTTTTATCCATCTGTTGTATTTAGTAGCTTCAGAGTTCAACATTTTCCAGAAGTATCCCTCTGCCATTTCCACTGCAGACCTAGGGAAGTGAGTGTGTGGAAGGCAAGATTTGGACTCTTTCAATTCTTTTAGTCACACAGGCAAGTCCGACAAAATTTGTCAGTAATTCTGTTCAAAGCACACAGATGCCCTTCAAGAAGCAGTGATTGTATTAATGTAAACTGATGCCAGAGGTAACATGACAGTCATGTCACACTGTGTATTTCTTTGCACTTAGCCAGAATAACAAAGTATATTACTTTATGCTGTATCTATTTCTTAGAAAAATGTCCAATTATCATGAAATGCTGACCATTCCTTACAAAATAGTGACTGTTAGTACACTAAAGTACTATAGGCATTCTCAGTATCACACTCAGAACATAGTGATGTGGCCGTGCCTTTATTTTTTAACTGGTATGATGGCCTCAGACTCAGATAACCTAATCAGGTTATTTCTCACAGTAGGCTCTCTGTTAACTGGAGCTCACGGAACTGGCATTCTCAAACAACTTGCAAAATAATACTTTAAATGGAAAAAAAATCAATTTCTATCAGATTTTTGGCATGTCATGCAATAAGCCTACACTTCTTGCATTACATATTTTTCTCGTACTCCAGCCAGTTCATGTTCAAACATACTTGTTGGTTGGGATCTATATGTTATTATTTAAGTTATATGTTTACATCCAAGCCCAAGTATGCCAAAACAAGTCCAAAGTAAACATAAACAAGTTTTTCTTAATTTGCTTTTAATTATTTTATTATTAACATCAAGTCAGCATGGAGTTTTATGGTATCATATGATAGGGTATAGTATGGAGTAAATGTAACTGTATTAGGCCTGTTTATAGTGGTAACTCACAAGCAACTAGAGTCTACCAATTCCCATGGGCGGTGGTCAAAGGAGAGTCTACTGTATAATGATAATGTATTGGGGCTGTGAGGGGAAGGTTTGGGATGGGGAAGGTACACTGAAGTCTGGGGAGATTCATTCTTTTTTTTTACCTTATTATTCTAGGAGCTCTAAGAAGAAATTGCAGTCTCCATTTTCTGTCAGAATTTGTGACAAAACAGCCATCTCAAGTCATCAAAGACAATGAATACTAATGGAGAAAAGAAAGTGGACTTTGGTGCAAATGTTCATCTGCGTTATGGTGTAAGAACAGTGGATGAAATTGAGAATGGCGGTCATTGCACTGACCAGGTTATGCAAAGTGTGTCAGCTTCAGGCAAAGATGGCCAGAGGGAAAGAGACATATCGTTGAACAGAAAATATCTATCATGTCTTTGCAAACTACCTGCAGTAATTTCACAGAACAATCCTGAGGGCTTTCAACTGAAGGATTTTTGTGCAAAGAGCAGACATAAATATTGCAACAGAAGTAGATCAGATAAAATACAAACGTCTACTCTTTGTTTAGAAGATGATGGGACACACAACAGCTCACAGATTTCTGTAAAGCATGCCATTCTGGAATGCCACATGACTTTCATGTTGCCTTTCACCTCTTTGTTGAATTGTGACCAACTGCTCCAGAGTACTGGTGAGAAGGACAGTTTGTGGAGAGACGTCAGTGATGTGATTGAATTACAGCTGACTGCAGGAAGGATAGAAGTATGGAGAAATCGTACACAACTGAAAGTTTTTTCTTGCTATTTCTTCAATATTATCCACATGCTGGCAGCTAGAACTACTAGGTTGGCACTTTTACCTTTGCATTTGTTTTGCCAGCTTTTCATGAGTTCTGCTTTAACTCGGTACCCACTTTTTACAGTCAGTCACTTGGTAACAGATATGCCTGACATCAGAAGCCATCAGCATTCTAGCTTTCAGCAAACAGATTATGTGTGTGGTAAGATAGCGCTGGAAAGTTTTGAAATCAAGATTGATCAGTTTTCTTCCAGTTATGCCAAAGCAAGGAAAATTGAAGACAGTTTGTGCTGTAGAGATAGTGATCGAGTAATGCTTATGAACCCTGAGAAAGTGTCATGGGTGAGGAAAAACAGCAGTTTTTCTTACAGAGATAATCCAATAATATCAGAAAAGCTAGCTGAAGTCAGCAGGGGGATACAGAAAGAAAAGCCAACGATGGACATCAAGAAGCAAGGAGGCCCACAGCTGAGAACAGAGAATGGAGAACCAAGTGGAGCAGATTCTGTGTTCAGTTGCCCAGATATTTCCCAGTTCCTAAGACCACAGCCACTCATCACCATGGTTTACCCAGTCCACTATCAGACAAAATCCCATCAAGCTGCCCAGTCTTCACACCCTCATCATTCGGACAGATCCCAACAAGCAAGGGATGAGACCAACATTAGAGATGACTATAGGCAAGAGATTAGACGCCTTGCCTCATTCTCCACCCTTCCAGCAACTACCAAATTCTTTGTCATTAGGCTGGCCAGTGCTGGCTTTTATTATTCAGAGGATGGAAAAATTCGCTGCTTTTTTTGTAAATTGGAAAAGAGTGAGTGGAAACAGTGGGATCAACCAATGCAGGTGCATCAGCAGCTACGACCTCAGTGCCCCCTTGTGAGTGGAATCAACTGCGAAAATGTTCCCATTGCCCTTCCATCCCTGGACACAGAACGAAAACTGAGGCAGTTCTGGTCTCTGACTGAGAGCAGGGTGACTGCCAGGTCATCAGATGCACAAGTACCAGTTAGTCTCTTGCAGTCTGTGCCTGTAGGTGATACAGAAAATGTGTCTCCCTGGGGCACTTATGTTCCAGGGTCTGTACCCACAATGAGACAAGATGTGAGTGCCAGCAACATCAGCAGCAGCAGTACCTCTCAGCCTGTTCAGCTGGGAGCAGCCTGTTCTGCACTATTGGTAGACCAGAGCTTTGGGCAGTCAGGGACAGCCACTAGGCCTTCAGATGCTGAAAGTATTGGAGAATCACAATCCCATAGTATTTCTTCAGAACAACCAGCATCCACTACAGCCACCCAGCAACTAATGCCCAGCCTGAACCCTAGCCTAAGCGCCAACCATGATTCAGGTCCATCTACGATTCAGCCATTTTGTACAAGTGCCCCTAATGTTGACCCCCCCTCACTTGCTTTCAGCCATTTGGTTAATGATGGCACATCCCATCCAGAAAGCAGGTCATCTGAGTTGGGAGCTCGTACAGGTGAAGGACAGCAGGTGGTGACGTACCAGCAGTTGGGCATCTTGACAGAGTTGCCAAAGCACCCCAACATGACAGTCTACCAGGCACGCATGAATTCTTTTAACAAATGGCCGTCACAGAATAATCAGACACCAGCTGATCTGGTTCAGGCTGGCTTTTTCTATGCAGGCAAGTTATAAACATTTTTTAACTATCATCATATAACTATGTTGGTTTTCTTAGTCATAGATGGCCACGATTCACTTTGTCAGTCATTCATAACCTGACTTTTTATCATTGGTATTGTGTTTGAATATGATCTGGCTTGTGAATTATACCCCTAAATTGCTATTAACTCTAGCATTCTCCCACACATTACATAAATGCTTTCATCAGTGTGCCTCTGGCTTCATTTTTGCCATGCTAAAAAAACTTAAAATCTTACCTTTGTCAAACTGTTAGCTTCCTTGTGAAGTACTCACCATTGCTGTATCACATACTGAAAATCTTACCTTTGTTAAACTGTCATCTCTCTTTTGAATTGCTGACCATAACTGTATCTCACACACTGAATCTTACCTTTGTCAAGCTGTTAGCTTCCTTTTGAATTGCTGACCATTACTGTTTCACACACACTGAATATCTTACTTTTGACAACTCCAACAAGAGGTACTGGCAGCACTCAGCATAAGCGTATGCAGACGCACGCGACCAAGGGAGCTTACCATACCCAAACACGTAGCAAAGAGAGGGCCGAAAGAAAGGAACTTGGCAGATCCTCAAAAAAGATCTGCCATCTCTTTCTTTTTAACGGCGCTAGTCTTCACACAGCTAACCTTCGGTACACAACTTGTGCATACAGAGAATCCTAACCCTCAGTACACAACGTGTGCATACAGGGAATCCTAACCCTCGGTACACAACGTGTGCATACAGAGAATCCTAACCCTCGGTACACAACGTGTGCATACAGAGAATCCTAACCCTCGGTACACAACGTGTGCATACAGAGAATCCTAACCCTTGGTACACAACGTGTGCATACAGAGAATCCAGATGGCAGATGGCAGATCTTTTTTTGAGGATCTGCCAAGTTCCTTTCTTTTGGCCCTCTCTTTGCTACGTGTTTGGGTATGGTAAGCTCCCTTGGTCACATGTGTCTGCATATGGTTATGTTGAGCGCTGCCAGTACCTCTTGTTGGAGTTATCATTCGATAATTTAAGCACTCGGTCCTCATTTGTTCTTTATTAATTATATCTTACCTTTGTCAAACTGTCAGCTTCCTTGTGAATTGCTTACCCTGACCCTGACTGTATCTCTAACCGTCTGCATGGCTTCTTCTGTGAAACCTGCCAGTGATCAGTATGTTTTATCACCTCTTGCTGTCACCTCATTTCCTCCTCCTGTCATGTTCATGTTTGGCTTACTTCCCTCTGTATAAAGTTTTAGTACTGGTGTGTATATATGAATATATGTATTGAATGTTTCTAAATATGTGTGCATACAATTACAAATATGCACATATTTAGGTAGTATACAAACCCTTACTATGTTGTCCTCAGGGTTGATGCTTGTCAGGAAAAACTGGAAAAGTCAAAGAAATTTGGAAAATGTTTTCAGCCTCAGGATGCTCTGGGAATTTTTTTAATTGCCTTCAGCGTCAGAGAATTTGATAGCAATTTTTTTAATCCCTTAAGATAAAAAATGAATTCCATTAGCCTTTGTTCATTTGTAAATCCATAAGTGAGTGAGTGAGTTGTTTGGTCAGGGTTAGTTCCCTTGCTTATTTAAATAGCTCTTGACAAACTTACATGTCGATGTGGCAAGTCACAATGCCTTAAAAACAGATGTATTTTTTGTAACCTGTGGCTGAGTTACAAAATTTGCAAACAGCTTTGGCCATAGCTGCAAGAGATTCCACTGAACAAACTATTTTTATAACATATGGTTTGGTGTTGTATTTTGTGAGAAAGGATAGAGGGTTTGGAGGAATGGGATTAATACTTTATGTGGTACTGTTACGGGACACACTAGTGTCGAGTTTGCTAAATACACCAATAAAGATTCACATTCAGATACTCTAGCTGTGGGGTTTTCACCTTTGGACTCTGCACTTTGTTTAGGAATACAGGAATACTTCACGGACTTCTAGAATTTATTGTAGACAAGTTTTTAATTAGTTTCAGTGCAATCAGCTGTGATGGCAGAAGGAAGTCACTAAAGCTGTTATGAGCAAACTTCCAAGAACTTGATGTTGTGTTGTAATGGTCTGGAAAACTGGAACTTTCCTAGTGGAAAAGTCAAGGAATCTGTGTCCAGATTGTGTCAACCCTGTGTTGTTGCAAGCTATATTCAGCCATGTGGTGTCAGCAGACTACAAACTTGCCAGCTGTGCGTGTCATTGTGTGATGGGATTACTAGAGTTGTAGTTAATGCCATTTGCAGACTTGTCCATATTATGCCAGTCCAGTGATGTGAAGTGGTCAACCTCAGGACTCCTACATTATTTTACCTGCATCACTGTCGATCTATTAATGAAAACGTGCACCTGTTTACTATGATTTTTGTCATTCTCAGTGGGTGGGTGCGTGAATGAGTGAGTGAGTGGCAGGAACTGACATAAAAATAATAAAGATTTGAGTGTTCTTCTAATTTTTGTAAGTCATAGGGATAGTTGCATAATGAGTTTTAAAGATGTTGATTAATCACATAAATATGATGTATGGTTGCAGGATATGGTGACTGTGGACGATGTTTTTTCTGTGGAGGTGGTCTGAAAAACTGGGAAGCCAATGACAATCCGTGGGTAGAGCACGCTCGATGGTTTCCACGCTGTGCTTACATTCGTCTGTGTCGAGGCCAGGATTTTATTGATGTCGTCCAGTTTCTGAACAACAGACAACAGCATGTAAGACTGTTCACTTATGTACTGTAGCTAACCTTTAGACAAAATCATGTTACAGTGTTCAGCTTCTAAACAGCAGCAATGTGTTTGACTATTCACTGATGTACAGTTTTGAAACCCTGACAACTTGTACTGATGCTGCATAGTTTCTAAACCTACAGTATGTATGATTGTTCATTGAGTGGCATAGTTCATTTGGCAACACATTAGGTGGTTCACTAAAGATTTATAACCATTCAGAGATTGATTTTGATGCCACATCATATGAGGCCATGTCATGTCCCATAACTCAGCAGATTTAAAAATGTGCAGATACCAACTTAACAGTATAAGGGAAGTAAACTTTGTATCGTTGTAAAGCTCTATCATGGTTGTTTGCCCTGCACTGTTTGAATGAGTTTCTAAACCATAGTTTCAATTCCCAAATGTTAAAGGTTAACAACTGACCAGGTCCATTTCCATTATTCAAAATGGCTACTTACAAGGGTGCAGTTTTGTGTTATATCACAGTAGAACCACTCAGCAACAGATTTAAAGCATCGTTGCCTTGTTCAGATTTTCCTGCTACTTGTGCTATAAGTGCCCTGACAGTCTCTGTCTCCGCTTGGCCAAGATCTGACTTTAATCTTGCCTCATGATTTCAAAACCACTCTGTACTAATAATCTGCTATGGTACGCATGGCCCAGAGAAAATCTCCTCTGCAGTCTCTGGTGGTGCAGTCTGTCCTGAACCTTGGAGTGCAGGGACCACTTGCAGTTACAAGGTTTTAGTCGCTGTTCCCTGTAACCTCCGAGTTCTGAGAAAACTGCCTTCTTTGCTCAGATTTCCTGAGCACCCATGCGCTGATTTTTTACCATATTTAAAATGTATTTAGTGCACATCTAAGCTACAAATTCCTAAATTGTTATAGAATAATGTGAAGTTTATATTTGGTGCAATTTGGTGTTGGCGACAGTAAAGGTTACATTCCATGACTGTTACCATTTTAAATAAATAAATAAATAAAATGTGGATTTTTAACGCGCGAAAACACATTTTATGCACACTTTGCGCGGACGAGGGACACAGACACTCTAGTGAAAACAATGAAACACACACACACATAGAGGGAGAGATGAACGGAACACTGACCAACAGGTTGGGAAACAGATCGTCCTTCAGACACAGAATGGGTGTAAAAGTATCATAAGAGACGATTTTGCTATAAAACTGTTCTGTGCTTGGCTGTTGTGGTCACATGTTGAGGAAACTTCAGTTCCCATGACAGGATTCATCCCTTAGTAGCATTTGTTTACATGGTGTTCCTTATTTTCCATGTGTTCCATTGTCTGAATTTAAATTCAGACTGTAGCCAATCAAACATACAGTTTGCAATGTTCAAAAATACTTGAGCTGCGGTTCCCATCAGCATGCATTTTGAAGGGTCTGTTCAATGTAAAAAGGGGTAAGAGGAGGTTAAAAATTATCAATTTCACTAGTGGGCATTGCCACTCAAAACAAGGAGGTTACCCTAGTTAAAAGAATTTAAAATTTACATTTAGAAGTAAAATTAAGCAGTTTCCATTTACAGGAATGTGGTAAGATGATTAAGGATTCTTCATTAAAAATCTCAATATCAGCAACTTATGACCCCTACAGCGTTTTTGGGGCTGTAGTTTAAAATCATGTTCTTTGATCTCATATTTAATATCTTCTGTTATTTTGAGGAGTTAAGTTAACGTGTAATAAATAATACATGTAGTCAAAACCAGAAGAAATACCAATTGACACATGGGCACATTGAGTAGCCACATTGCAGGCATTCGGGTACAAGGACAGCAACCACAATTAGGTTGACATGAGGTCACATGGTCTGTTGACTGTAGCCATTGATAGTGACATGCCTGGAACAAAAAAAATGTGTCCCTTCTGACACGCTCAAGTCAGACAGTAGTTTTCGCTCATGCAGCGTGAACAAAATCAGCAGGACTAGAGCTTTCTTTGTGAACAGAGGGCACCACCCACTAGCAATAAAAGTTAATGCTCATACACTCCCAGACAGACCACCTGTCAGCAGCAGAAGAATGCCGAGACAGAACTCTACAGATCGGGAAAGAGCCATTGGATGACAACAGGGTGGAAACCACACAAGCATCATCGCACATGCACTGGGCGTGGGAGTTTCAACAATCTGTCGTTCGTGGGCTCACTTTCAAGCCACTGGCAGCACTCGGGATGGAGTCAGAAGTGGACAACCTCGTGTCACGACTGCACGACAGGACAGGCAGATCTACTGTGACCACCTGTGCCAACCGTTCCTCCCTGTTGCAGAGATGGCCCAAGCCACTGTCGGGAGCCATGGAGCTCCCATCAGCCAGCAGACTACGCGTTGCCAGTTGTCTGAGTGACAGTTGTACTACTGCCACTGACCTCCACCACAGTCAACACGACTGCACAACATTGGCAGCAGAGAATGGTGGGCCAAGCAGCACCTGAACTGAACATGGTGGTGATGGCAAGACATCCTTTTCTTCGATGAAAGCCGCTTTTGCATCAGCCATGCTGATGACCACATCAGAGTATGGAGGCAGAGTGAGAGGTATGCCAACAACAACGTCCTGCAGCATGACCGCTGGAGAGGTCCCAGCATCATGATTTGTGGTGGAGTGGGCCTCAACCAACTACTGGCCCCCATCATCTTCCAGAACATCGGCCCTAGACGAGAAAATGGCTTGACAGCACAAGGCTATGTGGAACAGGTGCTGAGGTGCAAGGCTCACCACAGCTTCCTGCAGCAAAACAACGTTCAGGTGATGCCTTGGCTCCCCATGAGCCCAGACCTCGAACACCTATGGAACCATCTGCAGAGAGAGGTGAACGCTGTCCAGCTGAGGCCAACAACAGCTCAGCAGCTGGAGCAGCCCTCAGGCAGATCTGCTCAAACATGCCTCTGGTGGTGGTGGTGAACAGTCTGGTGCACTCCATGCCCACCAGGTACCAGGCCGTTGTCAACGCCAGTGGGGGACACACTGATTTTTTTAAAAGAAATTCATTGATTCAAACTCATTTGAATGAAAGGAAAAAATTCAAATAAAATCACCAGCTTCCTAAGTTTGTATTTCTTTTGGTTTTCAGTATATATATATATATACTAATATAGTTGTCATTTCAAGGCTTAGGCATCAAAATGGAGGCAGTGAAACTTTTTTCCTTATTTTAGCAATGGAAAAAGTTTCACCGCATATCAGTGTACATAAATGTGCAACTATTAAACTGCCTATGTAACAAATGGATGGATGTGTAAATGACAGAGCAGTGTTTGTACACAATAGGTTTGCTTATGTACCACCATCAAGACCCAGGAAATAGATATCAATCCACCTATGTGTCAGCACTTGATTGGAGTGTCTGGGTTTCATTAGGTATTTCACTGACAGGTGTTTATTCTGCGACTTACTCCTCAAACTGTAAAAAGGAGCCAGACACTTTAAAAGCTGTTGTTTGATCCAGTATTTCATATAATGACAAGAGTAGAACATTTTGAGATTTCACACATTAAAACAAGGGACTTTTTCTTCATTTTTTTCTAGATCACAATTGCTGAAGTGGAAGGTGAAATCAACAGTCGGCGAGCAGATGGAGAACGTCTAGAAGGTATGCAGAGCTTGCACGGATTAGCTCCAGATGTTTTACTTAAATTGAATGATTCATATCACTGGTAGGTGGCAGAAGAACAACTGCCACACCATACAGACTTACACTTCAGCCCACTCACAACTCCAAAAGCACCCAATCTTCACATAGAGCTGTTTTCATCTGTCTGTTAGTGGAATCCTAACTGAGTCTTGCTGTTCAAATTAGAACCCCACTTTTTCGCTGCACCCCTACTTTTAGTTTTTCGCAGAGATGAGCATTTTCAAAACTTTTTTTTTTCTTCCGAACCACAAACATCTATTCCCTCACCTCTGTGTGCTAGCCCCCACCCACCCCCTTGCCTGTTTTTATGACCAGAATGTTTTTTAATGATTTTTCCGGGTTGTGATAGAGAGGCTCCAGTATACTTATGTCTGTAGCCTTGGATGTGTGTTCCTGTGAGAAACTGTAATACAGAGGAGGGGTTGGATTTGTACTGAGTTTGCTTCGGTTTGCACTAATTTCAGTGGGTTTGTGAGAATAATTAAGTCTCCCCCCCCCCCTTTCTTGGTAAAACTGGTCTCCCCCACCTGAGTTTTTGAAAGCATTTTATTTTAATTACTATTTATTATTCTTTTCATGTATTTAAATTCAATCATTTTTTTGTATTTTTAATTTTATGTTTTTATATAAAATCTATACAATTTTTCTTTTCTTTCTACTCTTCTTTCCCTTGTGCATGCATACATGGACTCACACACACACAGGTGCACACCACACACATTCACACACACGCACACAACAAAAACTTATTATAAAAACATAACACAAACAACGTAAACACACATTCAAAACAACACATATCCAACACACAACATAGATGCACACACATAGAGCTCACACACACCTGCTACCGCTTTCCCCTTCTCCCCACTTGCACTTCTGCACACGGCCTCCAAGTTGTGGTCATTTTGAATCACAGGTAGGTCTTTATCTGCCTGTTCCTCCTGACAGTTGTACATTTGATATTTTACTGTATCTAGTTATGTTGTGTGTTGTGTCCTGAAGAAGGGGTAATGCCCTACAGCATGGACTGTGTTCCTTCTAGTATTTAGCATGGCCCACTTTCTTTGTTGTTAGTGTTACCATATTTCATACTCCAAGCATCAGTCACTGGTTTAATTTTTCTAATTTGCACATATTTGAATGCTACATGACCTCCCCTCCCCCCCCCCCCCCAAAAAAAAACGTTATATGATTTTATTACTTTATTAGGGAGTATAGCTTTTTCTTCATCCTAACAGACAGTGACATATCATCAGATTTCACCAAAGTCGTGATAGATTTTTTAAAATATTTTGGCAAAATGGTACCTTTTCCACTGCTTAGAAAATATTTGTGAAATGCCACAGTAGGAACTAGGGTGAACTCTCTCAGTTTATCCAGGGCATCAAATTTGCAATTATGGGATGTGGAAATATTGATAAGAGAGAGGGAGAAAGCTGTTAGAGTGAAAGAAGAATGAATTGAAATAGATGCAGTTCACTGTTAACAGAGAGACTTGTGTCAGACCAGGTTGCAAACACTTTTGTATGTGCTTACATCTAAACTCAACTACTGCAATTCCTTGCTAGCCAGCTGTCCTCTATATCTGCTACAGAAGTTACAGAAACTTCAAAACTCGGCCGCTCGCCTTGTCCTGAAAGCGCGCAAAACAGACCATGCCACACCTCTCCTCTGCACTGGCTCTCTCCATTCAGGCTCACATCGAGTACAAGTTGTCTACTCTCTGTTTCAATTTTTTCACTGGTGCATGCCCCAGCTACTTTTCAGAACTTCTTACAATCTGCACTCCAGCTCTCTCAGTACCCCGCATCAGGACCAAAACATACAGACAGCGCATGTTCACCTTCTCGGCATCCACCCAATGGAACTCACTTTCCCACAACATTCGCCACTCCCCATCACTACAGACTTTCAAACGAAACTTAAAAACTTGTCTTTTTTCGCGAGTACCTTGACTGACGTCGTGACTGCCTGTCTGCATTAACTTACATCTTTCTCTGTTCATCCTGTGATGAAGTGGGTTCGCTTCGCAACTTTCCTCTCTCTCTCTCCTTCAAAACAAAGGCAGGGTTCCTTCCACGCCCTCTGCGTACTTTATTTAGGGCCGCCACTGCTGCTGCCGCCCTACATGCTCCGCCATCCCATGGTTTACTGGCATTTCGCTACCACGCTACATGTTCTCTCTCGTCCTCCTCCTGCTCCACCCTACTTCGGGACTCTGGTTTGTCCGGCCCGCACCCTCTTTTACAGGGTGGACGCGAGCCACAACGGTGGCACTGTCCGGTCCAGCAGCAGCAAGCTGGCGTACACGCGGTGAAGGCCAAGTTTTGTGTTTCTTACACATACAACATTTAGAATAAAAAGTGAAAGAATATACCTACAAGGACATGAAAATATACAGTGACTAGAGCGCGCTTTGCTCTTCCTGTTAGTGTTAAGGAAAGTTAAGTAGAATGAGAAGGAAATAAAGATAATTACATTAAAAGGCAGTTTAACTAGCTAATGTGAATAGAAAAAGATAAGAAATATGCCTACAAACTAACCTAATCTATTAAGACGTTGGGTGAATTTAGTATCTACTGAAAGAGTAAATCGAGTAGAATCCGAATATGTTAGTTGTTAGTATCTGCAACTATCCTAGAAGGATATAGAAACGTTTAAAGAGAGTGAGCCTAGCACAGCACGCGGTAAAAGGACACAGTGCCTCACAGCGATGATTCTCTGGGCACCACTCGACCTGGGCACCCCCCCCCCCCCCCCCC
>SMGT01013767.1:29078-67336 GCA_004794575.1 Lanistes nyassanus | reverse complement strand
CCCCCCCCGGCAACGCTGTGGCTGTGAGCGTGGTGGCCAAAACCGTCTCCGTGATGGCTGCCACCCATCAAAATCCTCTCTTATGATGCTTTTCTACCCACCTGTGAATGACAGACAATCTGTATCCTAACCTGTTGTTCAGTGTTGCATTCATCTCTCCTTCTGTATGTGTGTGTGTGTGTGTTTCATTAGAGTGTCTGTCTGTGTGCCTCGTTGTACGAAGTGTGCATGAAATGTGTTCTCGTGCGTTAAAAATCTACGTTTATTATTAATTTATCACACAAGAGTAGTCACAACATTGCTTTGTTCATGATATGAGTAACACAAACTAAAGAATGGGGAAAAAACAGGACTGACACACCTGCCTACACACCTGCAGCCCAGAGTCCTCGCTTGCCCCCAAGACACTCACTCCATGTACATCCGTCAATTTTTCCCTTCAAATTTCAAACCCATGGTACATGAATATGGCAGTATTTACAAAGCCAGCACTCCATGCAGCCGGTCTGTGCAACAGTGCGAGATGATCAGTAGCCCATACTGCATGTTAAACCGTTGACAGCAGCTTACCGGAAGTTCAAGCTAATGTTGACAGCAGGAATATTTAGCTGTGCTTCTAAATGCTTGGTACCACTCGACATACCTCACAGCACCTTGAACTCCCCATAAATTGCTGAGATTAAGCCATAGGGTACATAGGGCCTTTTCTCCATAGACTGTGGGATGTGTGGGGGCTAATGTTTAGTAACTACTGAAGTGAAAACAGATCCAACATATCTGTCTCGTGATGTTTCTGCCTCAGAGGTCAGATGCATGAAATAGAATAGGTTGCCATGAAACAGTCCTCAGGGTATTGAGAGTCAAACACTTTGTAAAAGTGTTCAAGCTTGTGCTCACTTTCTTGGAAGCTGTTTTGGTTTTTTTTTCCAACAAATGTGCGAGACACACAGAAGCTGTCTTCATCTTTATAAGAGTTTTTCTTATATCTAAGCAGCATTGGTTTAGTATGTATTTTCTGTTTTATTTTGTCTATCTACATAGGCTACTTCATCTTTACTGGGACCCAAATTCCTACGTTATCTTACAAACTTGTTACAACTGAAAGCATGAGTGTTGAACTTTATCACAATTTTGAAATTCATATGCCATATGCAACTTTCTAGTATTTGCAGAATTTTCTTTTCTGCGATAGCAAAAATAATTCAGAAACCCTCAGTGCAGAGTACTGACCTAATCCAAAAGTGAGAGAAAGCCAGAAACCATTTTAAGACCTGGCATTTTCTTTTTCGTCTTTTTTCACACAAAAATTACTCCATTTTGTCTGATCTTTCTTGCTTAACACAGTAACAAAGCTTGTAAGAAACAACAAAAACAGAACTGCTGAAGTATTGTAGGAGTAAATACTGCAAGCATCTGCTGAAATGGGCATTTTAGTGTGGCACCTGACATGGATACACCAGGCAAGCACTGTCTTATGGTTGACTGTGGGTCCAATCTTAGAACTCCATGGGCCAAACTCTGGTGTCCCAAATCGGCCAAATGTGAGTCTGCAATTCCCACTGACTTGGGGCGTTCATGCATCCCACAGTTGGTACGCCATGCATGATGATTGCTAATCACAACAGATGATTGCAGGTATCATGACCTCTACACAGTGTCACTTCTTATAGGTACAGCCAAGAGACCAATCCGTGGTGGTTGATAGCTGAGTGGTAAGGACGTTGAGTTTCACAGTTAAGAAGTCACAGGTTCAATACCTTTATTAGCTTACATTTTTTTAGGGAGGATGGGGGGGGGGTAGACTTTGGTGTTAGGTAGGACTTCTGTTTTCATCTATAAGTTTTAAGTCCAAGAGCATATGTTCAACAGGGTGAAAGGTAGCCTGGACATGCATGCCCCAAGTTGGTGGGAAAAACAGACTGTGCCCAAAGACATTTTTTAAATTGTTTCCCACTACCATTCCCCCTCCCAAATTTAGCGCATAGTTGTTTAGACAAACACTGTCCACTCAAAATAGTTTTTCGTTGGAATTGTGCCCCTGGTGTACTTTTGCAGTCTTTTTTTTTTTCTAGAACCTGTCATGGATCCAGCTGTCAGAAGTGTCCTTGAACTTGGTTATGCAGCTGCGACTGTGGAGACTGCTGTGCAACAACTTCGACAACAAGGTCAGTAAAGACATTCCTTCATTTGCATCAGTGTTGTGATGTGGTCTGCTTCTGATAGCATGCTTTTCTGCCTTGTCCATCAAGAAGTGCAGATAGCTAACATTATATAACAGTGGAATAGAAGGGATGGGATGCAGTCAGGTATGATTGTGAAGTTTTTTGTATATTTTAGTTGGTTCTTGATAAATAGTCCATTGTGCCTAGGTGAAAGATTTTGCCTACCTGGGTGTAGCTGAGAAGCTTTGCCGGGGAGTGGGGTGGGGGGGACTTGTGGCCAAGCATGAGATTTGTCTGTGCTTGCCCTCACCCATCCATTTTTCATCATTTGAGTTTGGAGATTTGCACCCACTGCATCAGGCTTTAGTGATTACAATTGTTATGGTAAATTGCTTCATAATCTAATATATAAAGCCAGATGTGTGTGTGTGAGTTTGTGTGTTATACAGATCCGCACGCCCAACCCGATCGACACCAAATTCTGCACGGGGGTTCCTTTTCACCCATAGATGTCATGGGCCATATTTTTACCCTGTACATAGGCCTAAACAAAACGAAATTAATAAATATGACGACGCCCATGTACACAGCGATCACCATGCAAGGGAGATTACCATGCAATCTTTTCTCTTTCATACAGAGGACTTTCCCTTGCCTTCCTTGACAACAGGAAGACAGCAGGCAAGGGTAGGGGTTAAGGGGTAGGGGGTGGGGGTTACAGAAGGGGTAGGGGTGGGCGGGGTAAGAAAAACCTGGGCAGCACTGGATCCCCTGGCTAGTTCCATTTTAAATTTGATTCAAAATGTGAATCCTTCCTGATTCAGTTAGGAGAAAAAACAAATGGAGATACATTACAGTGTGAAATGAGAGAGTAGGTGGTTATGATGACAATGATGGAAGGGGACAGTGATATATGACTGCATGTTTTCTTCATCAACAGTTCAACAAAATGACTTTTCGTAACCCTTACACAGCTCCATCACCAGGCATCTGCCCAATTGCTCCAGATGCTGTAATTAAGAACCAGAGTCCTCATAAGACTCCATTTTTTAAAACTATCTTTTGATAATCTACCATAAATATTTTCTGACACCAGTTATAAACAACTTTTGTGTTTACCTGTAGTCTGGTTGCTTGTGGCAGAATGGCACAGGGACTTTTATTATTATTGTTAAAAGTTCTTTCACCTTGCAGTGATTTTGCACAGCAGGGAAGGTGACTGATTAAATCATTGTTCTCCCTTCTGCTGAAATGGATCCATTCATCTTGTTGAATTACTATTTGAAAGTGTTTCAGTTAGTCTATCTACCTCTTCGTTTCTATTTATTCTTGTAGAGGAAGGTGCCCTGAGAAATATAACCTTTAGTTCTTCTTATGTGGGAAGGTGCCCTGAGAAATGTTACCTTTAGTCCTATATGGAAGGTGCCCTGAGAAATGTTACCTTTAGTTCTATGTAGGACGGTGCCCTGAGAAATTTGACCTTTAGCTCTATGTGGGAAGGTGCCCTGAGAAATTTGACCTTTAGGCCTAAATTATGATGCCTGTTTAATAAGGAAATATTTCATACACACATTATATTTGTTCATTCCGATGATTGGTTTGGGAATGCATATAGTGCTGAGAGTCAGAGACCACTAAAAATGATTTTTCTTTTGCTATATTTTTCCACTCTTTAACCTTATCAACCTAAGGGCAGTGTGTATTACTGTAAATGCTGCTGTGAATATGGATGTATGACAGAGTAGCATGGTGACGGTGCTTGTGTCTTTAGATAGACTCCTTTTCCAGTAGTATAGGTGGTTTAAAAATGATCAGTTATAACACTATAAAACCATGTTCAAATCAAGGGAGATTGTTGGCAAGGCCTGCAGTATGCTTTTGTCTCTAATCAGGTTTCATCTCATGACTGCCTGATTGCTTGGACTCAGTTGTCATTCCTTTAATCTGGCTTCTGAGAAAAGTACTGAGAAAGCTTCTGAGAAAAGTACCTAAAAAGTTTACTTTTTGTCATAGAATCCAGTACACAGTGAACATGGACACAGATGTGACAAATTCATTCATCTGCTGCAGCTGGCTTTATATGATGAAATTATTTTGTGTAGTTTTTGCATGTTGAACTTTTTGGATGATTGAATGGGTAGACCGCCTACACAGGCAGAGGTTGTAATTAGTACTGTAGGGCTTTTTATCACTTCTGTTGAACAGGCATGGCTTTGACAGCAGCCCATTTGATAGACTTCCTGCATAGAGAGGCACATTTGACTGCTGGAGGAGATGATGCAGGAGATGCTGCTATTGAAACAGGTCTGGGTCTCAAGAAAGTGGTGGTGGGTGTGATACCAGACACCCTAGTATAAGACGGGGAGAGATGTATAAGATGGGGAGAGATTTCAGTGTGTGTGCATTTGACTAGCATGGTAGAGCCCTTTACATAAAAAGAATGTAGACAAATGTCAAAGAGTCAAGTGCCTATGCTTAGTCTACAAGTTTTCTACATATAACCTTACGATGTCATGCTTGTATTTTCCTATGCTTAAATGACCTCGAATTTAGACATCTATATTTTTTTAAAAGCTATTCATACTTGTTCCTCAGACTGTGAACAATGTCTTAGTTTCTACATGGATGTGAACATCCTGTGGCAAGACTGAAAGTATTTCATATTTTGCTGAACTAGCTGTCCCAGAAAGCACCAAGCGGGAAAGAAAACATGACTTGTGTCTGCAGTATCTGTGTGCAAGTTGTCTAAACCACGGCTGTATGGTTTTCCCACAGATTATATAGAAGAGTTGGGCAGAGAAAACGGCGACATGCGACAGCAGCACATTTGTAAGATTTGTCTGGATCGCGATGTCTGCATTGTGTTCCTACCGTGTGGTCACCTGGTCTGCTGTGCAGAGTGCTCTCCAGCACTGACAACTTGCCCTGTTTGTCGACAGCGTATTAAAGGTCGCATCCGGGCATTCTCTCCTTAACTTTACAGTTTGTCTGCATGGTGACTTTGTAGCTATTAAATGATTTCCCATTAAGCACCACTTCACGTTTACATACTTCAAAACATCCCTTGCAGTTTTTAGTTGGAAATGTTGAGCTGCAGGCTGCATCATTTATAAGCCATTTTATATATATCAGACCAGATGTACAGTCTGTCAAAGCATCAGATGGCTACATGTCAGTCTAATATATTTCTCTAGATTTTTTTTCTTGTTCTTCTTCTTCGAACTCACACAATCAGATATGTGTTGACAGTCGTGAGACGACATGGTTCCATGTCAACAGCTATGAGACGACAGTTTAAAATATTCTATTAGCATACTAGATGGTGTAAGGTAATAAGTAACCTTTGTATCATTGGAAAGTGCTATGATCGGTTGTATCCCCTCCACTGTTTGAATTAGTTTTAAAAGTTAATTTTGGGTCTCCAAAGATGTTTAGCACATTCCTGATACCATGAAATGACCATAACACTTCACCCATAGTCTTCATCGTATGCACCATGGCTTCCCCTGTAGTCTCTATGTATGCTTAAAAACAATGTGGAAAAAACTGACACTGATAAAAACAACACAGTTTAAAAGTAAACTTAAGAATAAAATAATTCCTGGATGAAATCTGGTGTGAATTCTGTGCAAAAAGCTTAATTGAAAAAAGTATCCCAACTGAAAACACAAGATGGCAGAGGGCCATTGACTTAACGCTGTGCCAGTTAGCGAAAATGCTTTGTTTCCCCTCTAATATAGTCTTGTTTGTGGTCTAAGGGGGGTAACTCACAAGGAAAATGGTTCTTGTATCTAAAAACAGGAGTTACTTCCCTTACCAATGAGACCACCTTGGTGGTTAAGGCAACTGCTTCTGAGGTGGGAGGACAGTGGTTCGCAACCTGGCCAAGTCATACCTACAACTTATAAATCTTGTACCTTCCCTGCTAGATGCCTGGCACTATAGGGAACAGTACTGGGACTAGTTAGCCCGGTTTCACTATGTGACTGGGTGAGACTGAAGCCTGTGTTGCCACAGGCGTCCCACGTAAACTTTAAGCAACACAGTCCTGATGATATGCACCTAGCTTGTGCGGGGCATTAAGCAACAAACTTTTCCATCGTACCAGCTTGTTTTGAGCCCTTTTAAAAGCCCCTGAAAAGCCATTGTCAGAGCGCCAGCAATCTAGCAAAAAGGCACTGGCATGACGTTTGTCTGAGCATCCTTATTTGTTAAACAGACCACCACGTCTTTGTGCACCATTCAAAATGGCACAGCCGGTAGCGCAGACATCGCAATTTCAGAAAGGGATTCACTGGAAAATTACTCCTACATAAATATTTCACAGTGGAAGCATTCACCAACAGATTAAAAATAGAATGTGCCTGATTATTGGATTTATTTACATTAAGTGTACAACCAATGAATATGTAATTTGTTACAAATTTTTTATTTCACGGAAAGTGACTACCTTTGAGACCAAATAGTACTATTTAAAGTACTTCTAAAAATTATAAGCAATTAGTTGACCATGAACTGATCTTGTTAGTGTTGTGAAAAAAAAATTACGTAAAACTTGGCGAATCTTAGACTGTGGAATTCAATTTAGCAGGGTGTTTTGAGATTGTAGTTTTCTGTTTGTGATTTTCTTGTTACTCTTTATCGTTTGATCTATTGTTGTTATTGGTTGTATTCTGTAATTAACTTAGCACCAGTGTAATTCAAACACATCAGTTTCTGCTTGCTCATGTGTGCTGATGCATTATTAATATTCAAATTGTTAAAGCACAAAACACTGTAGGTTTTAATAGTATTGTGTTGAATGTTGGTTTCAACATTATTTTGTAATTGTGCTGTATGGATTTTTGTGAACCATAAATTATATTGTGGCAGGAAAGAGGGAACTATACTGCATCCAAATGTTTCCTCCTTTTTTCACATTTCCTTTTAAGAAATTCGCCAGATTCTGCATAGATAGTTCTTCTTATTCATTAGAATTGGGGTATGTTGAAAGTGTTGCTTACAGGTAAACAGCGTTTTCAGCTCATAGAAAATCTTCCAGTTTAGTACATCCCAGCTTCCCTTCACTTGCTTCCGAACTTCCCTCTTCTTGTGCAATAAAAGCCAGGAGTGAGCTGCAATAAAATGTGCTCTATATGTATATAGCTCTGGCTATAGTTCTTTCAGTTTCCTCCTTCAGTGGTTGTTGTGCTTCATTTGTCTTTAGGACTCCAAGTAGTAATTAGTATATCACAGAACTTGTAAACATGAGCACAAGCAGAACTTGTAAACATGAGCACAAGTGCAGCATAACACAGATTCTTGGTGCTTACTAGTACTGAGTATTAGTCAAAAATTTCCAAACATTTTGGGCTTTTTTTTTAGTTGGCTATATAACCTTGCATTTCTATTGTGAGAATGGACTGCTAGATGATGTAATGTTTTGTAGGACAAGTTGCCATTTTCACATAATAATTGTAAAGTTTGTATGACGTAATTTGTGTATGATGACTGGCTTTTATTTCCACATGTAAACCACCAAACATGGAAACTTGACAAGCTGCTGGGTGTACAAGTGGGATTTGTATTAACCCAGAGAAGCACGTATCCTTAGGACAACAGTCCACGAGTACCTTGAACCAGCCCACAAGACATGCTTTTATGGTGATACAATTTTGCTATTGTTGTACAGTCCTGTACTAAACTCGACAGGGAAAACGGATCCTAAAAAGTATATTATGCTTAGTTGAATGCTCTAGAAAATAAAATAAGACAAACATTAGAACTGTTGCCTACCAGAAATGTGTGTGTCTCTGGTCTTTCAAGCACAAAAACCATTTTATAGCAGAATGTGCCATTCCCATGGATATACACACACACTAGCTTTTCAAAAGCCTCTGGTTATACTCGGCTGCATAATATAAAGAACTTTACTTTTATGAACAATAATCTAGACCAAGCCCCTCTCCCCCATCTGCTCTTTTCTGTCAATGTTTCATTTGGCTAAGTGTAATACTTCCTCACACCATCCCAGACTTCAGACTACATGTGCACACATATCCCTTTCATAGAGACAGCTGTAACAGTTTGTCTAGTCAGTAGTCTATACACATATTATACAGGTATTTCCTGACTACTAATACTATGCTTCTAAATCCGTTTCAAAATTTATGTTGAGCTGATTGTGCTGTTAGCAGAGTGCATCACGTTCACAATGACCACTTGCTGTTGTAACGTGTAAATAAAGCATAGTCCCACGCTGCAACACTTTCGAAATAACATTTTGAACCCTCACACATATAAATAAATATCCAAATATCCTGGGTTACAGTTTATCTCAAAACAATGTTTTTCAACTAAAATTCTTTAGATTTCAACCTGGTAACTTACAACATGCTCTTGTGAATCTAACAACCAGACAAGTCTTACCATTTATATGCTAAAGTTAGCAGGCTAATCTATAATGTGTGTCGATTTGAAACTCCTACAACACTATTAAATGCTTCCATGTTAACACCATTGTTCTTTGATGCTCTTGCAAGCTTTAAAATTCTTATCCCATGCTCTTAAAAACTGTTCCATGCTAACCCAATTTTTTTAAATAAAAAAACTGTTCCATGCTAGTCTTTCTTTTTAAAAAAAAAAATAACTGTTCCATGCTAATCTGACTTGCTTGAAAAAAATGTTCCATGCTAATCTCATACTCTTAACAAACTGTTCCATGCTAATCTGATTTTTTAAAATAAATGTTCCATACTGATCTGATGCTCTTTTCAACAAAAACATGATTGGAACCTAAGGTTCTATTTCTATGACCATGTCTTCCAACTCCATCTCTCCATCACTATCCTCCTCGCTGGCATCATCAGAATCGTGCAGTACACAGCTGCCATCCAAGGCTTCTTCATGAAGAAGAGTCAGAATCTCATGAGCAAGAGAGCGAATTTTTATCTCCTTGGGTGTTAACATGCCTGCTGGTGTGACTGCTGGTGCTGATCTGCACTGTGAAAGTGTTCCCACACTAATATGACTGTCTCCCTCGATGTTACTGTCACTAAAAGTGCTGCTGCCACTGACATCAGCATTGACAGTATCTCTGCCACTGAAACACATACCATCACATACACATGTGCTGCCATGACTGAGCATTTTGTCCTCAGAATGGTTGTCGCTAACTGAACTGGTCCATAAAACATTACTGTCACATGAAACTGTGTGGTCTGTCACATGGCTGGTACATGAAATGCAGGATGGCAGGGGGGTTAAGTAATGCAGGCAAGACACTATCCCTGCTAGATCAGCCTGAGATAAAACAGCATTAGTGGGGTGTCTGGCTGGCCCATTCTCAGGGTCTAGGTTTTGTCCTAACATCATGCTGTTCCCAGTGGGCAATGAGGCTGCACCGACTCTGCTTGAGGGAAACATGGCTTGTGGTCCAACAGTGACACTGTCAAACCTGGAGACTGGTTTCAAAAGAACACAAGGTTCTGGCACTTGACAAGGTCCTCTCTTAGTCAACTTACCCTCTGTACAATAAAGTACAGGTTTACTGATCACCACATCTGCACCAGCTGTGCCTAATGAATGATGATTCACAGTGGAGCTTGCATCGACATTAGACAAGAGAGGTAGAGATGTCTGGTGAAGGAAGTCACAAGGTGTAGATGTGGCCGGTGGGAAGCAACAATGAAGGTGCTGAAGCAGTCCCACTACAATGGGGTCCTCAACTGCCAATCCCTCCTCCTCCACTAGGTAACGCACTGCCTCCTGTGCACAGTCCTCAAAGCCTCTACTAAACATAGGGCTTTGAAGCCATGTCACCTTTTCGTTTGGGACCAAAATAGGCGTGGGTGGAGGTGGGGGTGTTTCCAGTTCCAACTCATCCAAATCAGCAAAGGAAATCTGGTGAGCAGTCACCGGTAGAAGTGGTGACAAAGCTTCCATGGCCTGTGCATCATCACCACATCACCTGCAAGATAAGATTTATCATAACACAGACATCAGTCTAGGCTTGTGCATAGCACACCATCTATAGAGTACTGCCAGTCAGTAGCCTGTAACCATGGAACATTATAAATACTGCAATGTCTATAAATCATGTAAGTCTCTAGTCAATGTGCATGGCATTTAATAATACTCATGGAGTGTAGATTGGCTGATCAGAAACCTATCAATACTCATGGCATACACATCACCCAAATTACACAGTCACTCTACTTACTAAACTGTAGTCTGTATCCATGCCATACACATCAGCCAAACATCACAGTCACTATTTACTACACATGTAGTCTGTATTCATGGCACCATCATCAATACTGTTACCTCTGTTAAAGTTCATCTATTCTAATGTAGCTATTGCTCTTCCAATGGGCAACATTCAATCACAGTAGTCAACCAATAATGCATCTATAGATCATTACTGATCATGATGTTTGGTAGAAATAAAGATTTATTTATATGAGGAACATTTATATTTTTTCATAGAGTCATACTGTATTAATTTGGACATTTTATCCTGAGAATTCTATATTCAGCATCAGTCATGTTATTTAGTCTAGAGTTCAAAGCCAACACAGCATCAGGACTGTTCACACATATAATGGATTGACAAAGTTGTTTAAGCCATAATGTGGATAGCTTGTGTGGAAGGAAGGAATATGTCATCAGTTAAGACAGAATGGAAAACCACGAGTTATGCAGACAGAATGGGAAACTGCCAGTAATGTGGACAGAATGGGAAACCAACTGAAGACAGCCAGAGGAAAATTCAGAGAGGAACAATTAAGGGCCACACGAGAGGAACATCAGCACATTACTGTCAACAACCCAATTATTACAGGAAAAGCTACCTGGAATATGAGTGGATGCATATAAAAAATAAGCATACCGACACCATTAATGAGATAGGTTAGATTGATCTTTCTGCTAACGTTCATCTCCCAGAAATTCAGACATGTGAATGAATCCTAAATGGCACGCTAGTCACACTCGTGTTAAAAATTCCCAGGGCAGTAGCAAGACGAAACGTGCGCCAGAAAAACGTTAGTGTCAGAAGAGGACCTTGTTGAGACAGGACAGTTGGTTTTAACTTGAAGCTGTTCAATGGGAATGTTAACTTTCCAGCAGTCAGATTAAACACTGATTCATCATGTTTTACAGGGATGGTAGAGGCACGAGTGCTAAGCGATCTAGTATATGATGCAATTTTAGGCCACATCCCAAGTGCCACATAGTTAACATAGTTATCATCAGGTCAAAGACTAAACTTCAAAATCAACCTTCAAATCACTCCTCACCACTAACTTGACTAAGTTCCCATAGCTAAATGTGACCTCAGATGAGTTGATAGGGTTAAGGAAACGGCATGAAACTCTAGCACCACTGTTCTGGAGCCTAGGTAAACTCCCAAGGTCCAGAATCATTTGCTGTAAGAGACAGGTTGTTAACAGGAGAGGTTACGCTAACCATCAATCAACCCCAGAAAAACAGAATCAGTACTGAAGGTGACATGGAAAAGCCAGTACATGCGGCACAAAGAGAATATTCCCATAGTGTAACTGGCCATCAATAAAGATAATACACCTATAAGGCAGTGTTGTCCAAAGGAAAGCTCCTTTAAAAGCCATGCCAAAGATACTTGGAGAAACCATTTTCAAAAGCAGCAATGGACTTGTTAAGACCAATCATGCCACACTCTTCCAAAGGTCACAAGTATATTGTGACCTGTCGATGTGACTAAAAGTTTTCTTGAGCAATAGCATCAGAAGCCATTGCAATAACAGAAGCAGCAGAACAGGCAACCCTCCAAAAAGATTCCAGATCAAGGCATGCAGAGTGACATCCAATGTTATGACAGAACTGTACAAACCACTCTCAGAATCACGGCTTATGACATGGCCGAACATCCACCAACAAATGGATGGATTGAGAGATTTGACGGTACTTCAGAAAGTATGTTCCAGAAATTAACAACAAGTAAACAAAAAGAATGGGATAAATGATAACTCTTGCTGTTGCTTTTTTGTATACAGAGAAATACCAAATGCAGTAACAGTCTAATCACTATTGGAGTTACATATGACGCTGCCAAAAGACCCTCCTCCATACCATCTTAGTCATGGACCATATTCAAGGAAGAAGTAACTCCAAAACTGGCAAAGTAAATATTTCAACAGTTGGAACCGAATGCTTCATGAGGGTGTGGCCACTGTACAGGGCAGTGCTCAAACACATAACACAAATATACCAGGTGAGAATGTAGAAGTACACAGCTTGGAAGCTGATTGTAAACCCTGGTTCTGTTACTATTATCACACAAAATTAAAATGTTGCTGAAATAGAAGGATGCTGTGTCAGAGATAATTACCAATTGCTGTGTGTGTGCAAGGTGCATGCAGTGCCAGTTATCATGTACACTTACACTAACTGCTATAGTAGGTGATGCAGACAACACCTACAGGTGTTCCATGCAATGCAGTTTCTAAGCAGTCATTTAATGTTTCACTGTGCAACTTGGCGACAAACCTTATTCACACTGTCCTTCTCAGCAAATCATGACCTTATAATAATTCACACCATGAAAGTCCATTACAAGTCGATACTTATGTAATACAATACATGCTCAACCAGTATATGGCGCATATGCTGCTCCACACAGGACATAACAAAATTAACACTCACAACGAGAACCTACTGCTACACATGTTAATTAATGAATGAAGGCTTTAGGCCGTTAATATTGTGGCACCCCAGGAGTGATACCAACACTTACAAATACTTTATCCTTTGTCAGAAATTAATGGAAACAGCAAGGATTTGTATGGCAAACACCATATGGCAGACATCCTAACCTTTGCAGAGGCCAGCTCTTTCCCACTTTTTTCCCACATGATATGTGCGTCCTACATTTATAGTCAAAGAACCCAAACAGCAAAGATCCGACACGCCAAACCCACGCCGTTGTGGCGTACGACTCGTCGTAGTGCGCAAGCTACTTCAGGATTAGCTATAACTGCAATCAGATGCACTCAGTCCATCCCTGATCCTGCATTTTTTCTCTCTCATTTCCAGCTGGATGAAAAAGAAGGGAACATTCTACTCACCAATCACCCTCTGGGAATCGCATTTTCCGACCTAGATAGTAGATGTTCTGGAATGTCGATCAATAATTGTTGGTGGCCGCCTCAATTAGTCAATAGTTAACTTGACCGTCAAGCAGTGTTTGCTTTTTATTATTTATTGCAGCCATTTAAGCCATCCATACGGAACAATGCATATACCTGCCTTCTCTATTCAATACAGGTTCGAGTGTAGGACCATTAGCAACTAGTTGGACCACTATGCGAGCTTAGGTCTGTATCCATGTGCTTCCGTCCAGTGAGTACACGCCTCCATCACTTACACTACTACTACTGCGCATGCCCAAGTCATCAGCGCGCGGCGCGAGAGCGTCACTTAAAACCGGTGCTTGCTCATTTTTATCCCGCAGTTCCATACGCGAACGGGGCGCTATTCGAACTATATAGATTACACTGGAATTAACACATTAACAAATTATTATATCTCCTGCCATTTATTGATTTGTAACTTGATCAGGGTTCAATACTTTAATTTTTTCTTGGCCACGACATCTCTCTCTCTTTCTTGTCCTGTGTTCCTGTTCGGTGCTAAAATAAGTCCCACGCAGTTCAGTCGGGGGAGGGCGGAGGGTTTCACTGCGCATGTGTGAACAGCTGTCAGGCTGGGATGAACTGTGTGTGGATTAGGCAATAAAAATTTAAATACAGAAAAAAGTAAAAATAAACATCCTTTTAAAAGTTTGTTACTATAGCAAACTGAAGCACTTCAATAGCAGCAAGTAACAGTGTGATGCATTGTATGGATCTCAAGTGGAAACTAGTATTTGTTCCTTGGACACACTTCCGTTCAAGGGCTGGCTTGCATGAGCTTTCGTATTTCCCGTTCACACGTAAAGAGGCACGTGAAATACACAGGATAAATGGCCTTCCACTCTTATGACTGGAAGTGCTGATACAAGCCAGGCCAGAACTCTAGTTCAGTGTCGAAACACTAAGAAACTACACCGTCGAGAAACTTGAAGGAAGTAAATAAACGCGAGAAGCGCATGCGCACGGAGGCTCCCGGATAACTATGCTTTCAACACCGGTGCAGCGCTATTCCTGTAGCGAAAACATTTCTTTACACGCTACATTAAAAATATGTTGTGCGCTACATACTTCGCTACTTTCCTAAAATTTGTAGCGACTACACTGCATGCTACTGATTTATACGAAATACAATTTGATAGCGAGCTGCAATTTGCTAAACATACCCAGCCCTGGTACACGCCAATCTTCAATCCAACTGGTCAACAGACACATAGCGATACCTCAGTCTGTGCTATATACGTAGCTGTACAGGACTAATACCCTTCTCAGCACTAGCCGTGCACTCGGTATACAACTTGCAATTGAGGCCTATACCTCCTCTCTACTCTTACCCCACCCCTTGGACAGTCGACACCATCCCTGACATGGCCTACTCGAATAATGCAAGCTGACGATTAGCAGACGACAGCTGTTGCCTGTACCAATTAAAGCTGTGTAGGGTCCCCTACATATCTTTGCCTGTACCACGCCTGTACCATTGCTTCCCTCCCCACACCCGCTTTTTTCGTTTCCTGCCTTGTTTCTAACAATCTTTACTAATAAATGACAGCAGAAGAAAATTTCTCCATTTTGCCAGCAGGTGCCTTTACTCATACACATACACATACACATACACATACACATACACATACACATACACATACACATACACATACACATACACATACACATGCACAGGCGCGGGTTTTTTTCGAACGCCCTCCTCATTCTCTCTTCACGCGCACTCACGCACGCACAATTAATGTGCGCATGCCTTGCAGACCCTGACCTTTAAACTCTATGTACGCAGTGGCCCGCGCCCCATAGACGGTGGGACAGGTGCTGCGAGTTCGCTTTGCTGTGCGCGTTGCATGGGTGGCAGGAGGGGTAGGTGTTGAGTGGCAGTCGTTTTCTTTTTCTGACCCTTTAAGGTGCGCGTGCGTCACGTGACTTCACGCCAGGTGTCAAACATAACGGGATAGGAGTGGTAGCTCCGCTATCTCTGGGTGGAAACTAAAAGTTATTTTCGTCATCATACGTGATGGTGGTGTTAGCAGTTGGCAGCCTCCTCCCCCCCCCCCCACAAGGATATCACAAAATAGCCAGCTAGGTGATGTAGTTCTAGTAAATAGTATGTACGCATCGCTTGGTGTAGGCCTATTCTAAATAATTTGCATGTGAAAAGGTAAATATGACGGGTACTGTTTTAGACGTACGCTATCTAAAAATATAAGAGAACATTTCAGAATGCAGGGATCTCAAGTTTCGTTGTCAGCAGTTTCAATGTTTCCTTTTTTAACAGAGAATGCTTTGCAGACCCGTTTAAAAGGGATTTTTACATGTATTTCCAACTAAGGTCCAAATACAGGCTTCATATAGCTGCTATATATAATAATTGTATGACACTGTGGTCAGCATAATTTTCAATCAGTCTCTAAAGTACTAGAGCCGAGTAAATGTTTGCGTAAAGGAAAAATAAATATCTAACAATTATAAGAAATTCGATAATTATAAGACAGCCAGCGCGAAGCTGATCGAGTGATTTGCTGGTAACCTTACTGCGCTTGCCATGCGCAAGTCAAACCTGGAGGTCAAAGGTCCGTGCTGGTAAATGTCTTAGCTTTAGGCTCTGTGTGTGTCAGAGAGAGAGAGAGAGAGAGCTCTGTACAGGGCACAAGAAGAACATAAGTACCCCACCCCACTCCAACTACCACCAGAAGATAACTGCCAGGCAAGTCCACGCATCATGCACAGGAATTTCAGGAGAAGATTGAAGATCATTAGCTCAGTAACTTTAATTTTCTGGATTACCTATAATAATTTCAAATAAAGATTATCATGTGCGTGTGCGTGCGTGTGTCATGTACAACAATTTCTAGATATGGCACATCGTTAGCACGATACGTTTGTGCAGTACATAAAATAATTTCAGGCTGTGAATGACGAATATCAATGGCACTGTACCTCTGTAGTAAAGAAAGAAACATTTCAAAATAGGACGAAAATGTCAGAATATAACCCTTACCCTAACGAAGCCTCATTAGCTCTCTAGCTATATAGGTATATAAATATATAGATATATATAGCGCTATCTACAGTACCCAAAATACACTTTAATTTCAATGCAAGACGGCCTATTCTGAGTAATTTTCGTTTGTAATATCCAAAGACAACAGTGGCTCTATGTACATTTCCTCCATCCTCTCCCGGACCGGCCCTGTGTATTCCCCCCCCCCCAATCCCTTATCAGTTAATGTGGGTTTACACTGTTTGACTAAGTCGTCTGGAACCAGTCCCAAAGAACACTTTTGCTAAAATATGTTTTGAACATTTGAATATTTGAACCAGTTAGAAACATAAAAATTTTATTTTGTTGTAAGTGGGTGGTCTACACTGGACTAAATTTTTGGATACCACAACAGTCAGCGCGCCTGCACGCACTCACCCCCCCCCCCCCCCCCCCCCCCCCCCCCCCCCCACACACACACACTCACAAATACGACCACCCAAATCACATGCCAGTACACATGTAGGGTTAGAGAGTGAGAGAGAGAGGAGGGAGAGAGAGAGAAACAGATACAGTTAAGTCAACCAAAAAAGTTTGAAAAAAGTCTTGTTTGTTTTATGTAAGATACTACTTTGGGGGACATAAAATATTACTCTTATTAAAGACTATACACTATTTGTAGAATAAAATATTCTATTTAATAGGAAGAATACCCCCACCTGTTTTTCTTACCTAAACTTAAATCAGAGAATGAGGTGTGGTGCGGGGAGCGGAGGCGAAGGGAGGGGAAATTAAGTGGGAATTTGGTAGTGGAGGAGGGAACACATAGAACACTGGGCAAACTAAAATTTTCTGTATTATAACGATCAATCTTCGGATTAAAATGTATTTTCTTTCCTTCTCTGTGAGGAAATTTGAATCCGGCGCCTGTTTCCGCAACAGACAAAGGGTCGGCAGTGCAGGCTGCGCCTCGACAAAGGCCCATTCACATTCAAATGAGGCTCGCTTCATTAAATATTGATTGCAGCCGGGCCACAGCTGGCCCCTCGCGCACGCTGACAGTGCGCGCTACTGCAGTCGCAGGGCGACGCCAGGTTTGGCTGCCGACAGCCAGTGCTATCAGCAGCAGGGGTCGTGCTGCCTGCTGCTGCTGTCGGTGAGCCAGTTGGAGTAGCAATGACGTCACTACAGGCTAGTGTCCGATGCGCTTTTGGGGGATGTTTTTTGTCGGGCCTGTTCTTCTCTACCTACTTCCTGTCGTACCTGCCATTAGGGCTTTAGCCAATTTCCACTGCAGTGGGTTTCTACTAGTTTATTCACTGGATTTAATTAACGTCTTTTTGCTAGTTCGAGTACGTTGAACAATGTTACAATTGCTTTACCACTCGGGCTTTATAGCATTTTAGGTGCGCCAGCTCCCGACAACTACTCTACCATACTCGCTCTGCAAAGTATCACCTTTTGACAACTCTATGCTTACCTTACCTTATCTTACCTTTCTTTGTACTTTCGACAACTTAGTCATATACGGTGGACGGTATTTTCTAGCTGTCGGGAGCACGCTCACACGCAGTCATGCTCTTCGTTCAAATCTTGAAAATACTTGAACGCTCTTTCATAAATATTTGTCATCGTTTACGGTTCTGTTCAGCGATCCTGAAATTATCAATAAGCTGTCATGGGTCTTGAAAGTTGCTCTATACAGGCGTCTGCCCAACGGCCCCGACTGCTCGAAACGGAGCTGTAAAGTATAAATATTCCCTGTCTACTTCGTGACGCAAGCAAAGGCTATACGGTCAGGTCTCCAGAGGTTAACAATTTTTAAAAATTCTACTTACCTCACCACCCTCCCTAAAACAGTTATATATTTTTCAATAATAAAAATACAACGCAAATACGCAGTCATGCTTTCAGACTTTGCACACGGAGAAAGGATGAAGCTGAATGTCCGTAGTTGCTTGGCCATCACGGTGTGGCATTACTCAGTCACGATCGTCCAAGCTGAATGAAATTCCATGGTGTTATGGTACAGGGTCTCTGGCAAGTTTTTGTGGCCTTCGGGTTGGTGGGTAGTTTTAGAGGGACACTCGAGGTTCCACCTCGCACTGATTTGTGATTTCGCACTGTGGGGGTGAGGGATGGGGTCCTGTTACCTAAGTTATGCACTCTGACTGTTTACTCCAGGAAGTAATCTATAACCACTGCCGGGTTCCATCCACCAATATCCGCACGCTAGTCGACAGCTCTACCTGCAGAGTTATCCAGGGTGCCCCAATCCCTCGCTGCCGCACTCTCTTACAGACTAGTATGAGGTGAGAGCGGGCTGCTGTGAGGACACCATCAGCCAGCAGCAGAAATTAAATCCAAAATCAAAGCTTAGAATTTAAATCTGTGTTTGTCCCAGAACAAAAATTTAAAAAAAAGATCAAAGATAGTTCATACAAACCAACGGAAATAAGTGACAAAAAGAGTGCGTTCAGCTCTTCCTGTAGCAAAATGTATATTATGAAGATAGTAAAATGTAGAGGAACATTTTTTAAATTTAAGCTGAAGTACATTTTTAAAGGCTGAAATAACGAAATTAGTTAAAGTTAGCATCAAAAAAGTAGAAATATTATTGAATCTTTATGTTCCTTAGTCTCATGACAGCAGAAAAAAAACCCAAATGCTCAGTGTTTGTAGTGATGAGGGGGTTGTCTGACCTGGCCTTAGTGACTATAGATATGGGAGGCTGGCTGTGTGTACTGACTACATTCTCCACTAATAGGCACAGTTGTGAAAGTTTCCCTTTCTCGGTCGGGCAACTATACAAATTTTTTACTTGCCCGACAAAGAGTTTTGGTTGCCCCGGGCAGTCGGGCAACTGGCTGTGTTAAGCCATGATGTATTTATGCAATTTTTCCCATTCCTGCAAACATTTCTTTTGTTTTTGCCAGATTTTTTTGTATCCCACTAAAGACATTTTGAGTTCTAAAAGAAGAAGGAGAAATGAAATGTGAACGTGTTCTTTTCAAGGAACATTTAAGAAATTTCCATTGCTCCTGTAACAATAACTTTAGATGTTTCACTTGTTGTTCCTTGCATATGTAATGACAAATGGCTTACAGATTTATTTAAATCTTGTCTACAGATTTTTTTCTGTATCTTTGGGGTACCTGTACTGGCTGAATGCTGTCACATTTCCTTATTCTTTTCCTTTTGATGTTTTTATGGCTACCTTGTTTTTGTATTGTTTAGCTAAACCTGGATTAGAATTGTATTAATGGCAATGATAGCCAAAGGTGATTTCCACAGGAATGTAGGAGTCTGGAAACATGCTTGAAAACAGTGAATTTAATAGTTTAGGTTGATGGGTAAGGATTACCATTTTTTGAAACAAGGAAGCGTTTGCTACTGAGTGAATTCTTGGAGCTTTGTAACGTTGTGTAAATTATATTTGTTTATAATAATAAAAAGCCCTGTTCCAGAAAAGGCTATGACATGTTCACAATGTGTATGTGTTTTTTGTTCCTCTCATTTTTAAAATCTAAGAGCACACGGGATTTTTTGTGGGGGGGGGGGGGGTGCGTTGTTGAGTTTTGTTATTGTTGTTGTTGTTGTCGTCTGGCGGAGAACGTTGGCGAGATGCGCTATAGGAGTGTATAATCACAAATCATAACAGCAACATATATATATATAGTGGTTACAAGCACTGCTGGTAGTCATTAGTGTTATGAACGATTAAGACTATAGTATAGTCCCCATTCGTTACAAATGTAATCCTTACTTAAAACAACTATAGTTATTACAGGTGTAATGAATAGCTGCCACTTAAAATCATAACAGAGCACACTTTTTCTTTTTTCTTCTTTCTTTTTCTTTCCTTCTTTCTTTGTTTCTTTCTTTCCTTTTTTATCTCTTTGCTTTTTCTCATGATGTGATTTCCACGCTGCCTCCACTTCGAGTAAGTTTTTCGCATGCTGTGGATAAACCAGACGCAGCATGGTGTGCCAGCAGCGCGCGTGGATGTCAGATGTGACGTATACGGACAAGAGGATATCGGGGTAAAGTGAGTAAAGCCAAAACAGCATACTGCGGATAAAAGGATGTGTGGATACCGGCGATGAAATGTACGTGGAAACATCAGCGCACCATGGATGCAACGGCGATTTTTCAATCAGATCGAAATCGAATCATAAATATATGGCAGGTAACATGTACAATGTACGCATATAAGATTGTAAAAATTATTAGAAGTTGGGGGGGGGGGCAGTGATGAAAGAAATACGCCACTTGAAAAGTTTTTTGTGGATTCTGTGGGCTGACGCTAAGCAAAGAATGAGTAGAGCTCATGGCAGTACTCACCCGTGCATGTACCACTTGCGGATGTCCGGCGGCTTACGGCAGTAAATTCGATGACCTGTCGCTAAGCACTTGAGGCATCTGTCCGGCACTTTCCGCGTACCACGCGCTCTAGATCTGCGCCAGTGGTTGCGCCAAAAGCACACGCGCGCTCACGCCCCAGCTGCCGTGCGCGCGTCCGCCTATGTGTGTGTGTGTGAACGAGGGGCGGGGAGGGGGACAGCAGGCGGTGGCAGCTCACGCGCACGCTAGGAAACACCTGCCTATTGTTAGCAACTCCCATAATGCATCAGCGTGCGTGTCGCGCACGTCCGCGTTCCGTCGCAACACCCCCATCGGGGCATCGGAGCACCCCAGGCAGTTGTCTGGTGGCTGGATTGTTTTCTGTTTCCAGTTAATATAGTGAAAGGTCACGCAATTCTTTCTTTTATCCTGTAATATGATTGATTCGTTTTAACTGTCGCCAATCCGCACACACGTCGGTTCATGCCATCAGTTGGTTGTGCTCAGCCTCGGTTTGTTAGAAAGTAATATTTAAAAAAACAAAAAGGCGCCGAGAACAGAAATGAGAGACGAACAGGTCGGTCTGACTATCGATCGTAAATTGCCTCCACTTTCACTGTTCCACAAACCAGTCCCCACAGAACGATGCGTACTGCATATAGGGAACGACACTTGGTGTACTACCCACACAGATATAGAAAGACGCGTGTAAGCGGAACAACATACTGTGCTGGAGACGTGATATGAATGACGTAACAGGGCTCCATGCCTCAGCTATCTGTGACTACCTGAGTGGGGTGGGGGAAGTCAAGGAAGAACAGAAAAATGTTAAACTATAAACTAATTCTCCTGCTATGCAGCCCATGCGCCACATCTACTGCAGCTAAGTCTCTTTCTTTTTCGTTTTTTCGTCGTTTTTGTGTCGTCCTGATGAAGGGGTAGTGCCCCGAAACATGTAGATTGTCTTCGTCTTTGTCCTTTTCTAGCTTAGTCCAGTTCCCTTGTTTTACATTTAAACAATAGATTTTTAAAAATCTCAATTTCGTAGTGATTCCAAGAAACTAGCTTAATTGCGCAAAATCATATTCTGTGTTAAAAATTCTCTGTACGATGTTTATTGTAAACAGTTTACACATAAAATTGTTTTGCGTGGGTTAGTTTACTCATGCTTTCACATCGACAAGACAGCTTTTTTACACAACAATAGACCGTTGCCTGTCAGCCGCAAGGTGAGGCAGGGCAGGGGAGGGGGGTCAGATCGAGTAAGTTCTAGTTGCTTTTAGAGGACTGTAAACAAGTGACAAAAATTCACACGATTGAAATAAAAATGCTGTCTACAAACGACCACAAGTGCAGCAATCTACTTTGTGGTCTCTATGTATCTTATTAAAAAAATGTAGAAAAAACTGTGAGCGATAAAACATTATTCCAACGCAAACCGAAAGAAACATTTAAAATGAATAAAATGATTCCTACCTGAAATCCATCCAGTGCAAATTGTGTGTAAAAGGCTGTGCTGAAAGGGTTGAACTGGTTTAGCCAATCACAAAATACCTAAGATCGAGCTTTTGGAGTACTAACCGGAAGTAGGGGTACGCTTCACTTCGTGCGGTCACTTGGAAGGTGGACAGTGCTTGACGTGGACGTTTGGTGTCTGGATAATACTAGCTGACAGGATGCGCGTTTGTGGATGAGAGAGAGAAAGAACACGTGAGTGCGCGTGAGTGTATATAGCGCTTGAGGAAAGGGAACTATCTTTGGGTGCCTGCGTGTGCGTGGGTGTTTGCGTGTGTGTTTGCATATCTGTCAGTGCGTGTGTGCAGGTGCGCCCGTGTGTGTGTGTGCGTGAATAAAAAAATAAAAAATTGGTCATGATAAATGTGGATTTATACCTCGCGGCGCCCCACGGGGAAGAGGGGCAGGCTCTTCGTGTCTGACAAAAGCTGGGAGACAACAGTTACAAGGGGAGGGACACACACACACACAAACACAAACGCACGCACGCACGAACGCAGAGGCGCACTAGACGTTATTAGTGTACAGATGGATTACCAGTCGTGAAGAGACGGAATGGAACAGCTAGTCAAGATACAATTTAAACGAGCGTGATTTGAGATCTCGTTTGAACGACTGGATGTTTCTTACTTCTGACACCATCTCTGGACGATATACAAGAGGAGAGTAAGAACTCAAGCTCGTGCACCAACACACGTGATATTGCGTCATTATGTACAGACTCAAACTTGTCAAAGATGTCAGTACATTCAACATGACGTAACAGTCTTGGTCTAGGTCTTGACGTCATCCAATGTGATTAAAGGGAGGTAAACAATGGATCGATCTGTAAATCTGATAACAGGGATCAGTTAAACGGCGTGCTCACTTCAAATACTGAAATAGTCATAAACCGTGTACACATGAATTATCGCTTGTTAAAAGTTTGTTTCGTTTCTTACAAAACAAGGCCTATTTTCAATAAACATTTTAGAAAAGTAGCCAAGCATTTCAGACTCTCAGAACAACTTTACAGGAATATAGATAATGACCAGAAGCGAGTCCAGAATGCTGTAAATTTCAAGATTCTCCATACTGAGATCTCCAGACCGGAAGACTCGATAACACGCAATATGGCCACCACTCTGTTCCCTTCATAAGCTAGAGAAAGCTAGGGCTAGAAGACATCACTCCATATAGAATACAACTCAGTGATGTGATGCCACAAGGCCATATGAGGACCCGGTCCAGCCGAGGCCGACAACAGCTCACCTGTGCCTGGTAATTTCTTCGACAAACTGGAAAGATTAGCAACAGTGGCATCTTTCAGACAAATGGCGGATAATCCCCAAATGCCTTGCGCATAACGTCATGTTTCAGGAACGTATAGGTTTCATCAGCTAGACCAGCATTCCTTGCGCGGTCCGTCGCATCCGGCGGTAAACAAATCGGCGCGTGTGGTTGTCAGGGTTTAGACTGTGGATAAAGAAGTTAGTCGCTGCCTCCAGACATCTCGAAAAAAAAAACAGTCAGATATTTAGATACGCTCGACAATGTTTCTAGGGATCGTTATTTCGAAAAAAATAGCCTCGGTGAATTGCATAGATCCTTACGAAATTTCTGGAAAGTACTGGTCTGAAGATCTTAGCCATTGCCACCAATGTCATACATGCATATGGTCAACTATCTGTTGTACGAGAGAAGTGCTTACACCATGGAGCAATTTCTTAACTACAAAAGCTGTGTTGGGCAGTGGTTTCACTACGAATGTGTAAACCTGATTACCTCAAGCGCAAACCCAGAACCAAACATGGGTACTGCCCTGAGTGTGCAGCTTTAATGGCTTAGTTTGACAGCTTGTGTGAGCAAATAAATGCATGCATTTGTGCACAGATGTATTGCCTCCGCTGATATGGATGTTTGTGTGGTGTCAGATTATCGCTCTGAAAGATGTCAAATTCATCAACCAAATTGTTTTACTTCTCAAACTTTTATTTATTAATGCATACATTCAGAAATAGACTCAGACATTAGCAACCACAGATTCGTTCATGTTCACAAGAGCAGTACACACAGTCACTATTTTATCTAGAGTAGTGACATCTCCATTTTTGGTGACAAGATCAAGAGGCAAAGTAGCATTCTGGAAAGTAAATTTGCAGCGCAAGCTTCCAATTACACGTTCTATGTGAATACCTAAATTGGCAATGCATCTTTGTGGATTCAACATCATAACCATAGAGCTGATTCTTGCTTCTTGTGAATGCAGGTATTTTCAGCTCGGCTCCCATAACCCCAATTGCCTCAGAAATGTCAAATCCCCTGTCAGCTAGAACAATATTACCCGGAACTAGATGCATCAAGAATGAACAGTGCTCTACCAAGTATTTATCACTTGTATGGCCACCCCAACCCACAGACAAGAATGACAAACCACTATGAGGTGCGATTCCTATCAAGTACTTGACTGTATTGTGGTGTTTGTAAAAAGAAAAAGTTTGAGCCCCAGCAACCAGATCTGATGGCCACTCTATAAGCAATTCAAAACAATAACAACAGCAACTCTACCTCTGAAGTATGTTGGCTGTCATTCGCAGCTGTTCTCGTTCAGGCCATATAATGACAAGACGAGCATAAAGAATATGAATCATTTCCATGAAGACATTGTATGCTGTAGAACGAGACACACCAAACATGTGTGCCAGGTGCTGAAGGGATGTATTGAGCAGCAAGCAGATAAGTGTCAACATCAGCATTTCCCATTCTGAAAGCCGTCTCCGTGATGGGGCTGTGTAGGGTATGCATGGTTCTATAAACAGGTAAAGTTCTTCCAAGGCATCAAAGGCCTCCAGACCAGTATCGTATACAAGATCTGAAGTGGTCTCCTTTAAAGGCATCCAAAGTAAATTTATATGTTGAAAGTTTTTCTCTTGGGTGACCAGTTGTCTTGTGAGGCTGTTAAGTGTTAATGCATTCCTCTAGAAGTTTGATGTAGTCTTTTGACATCTCGGTCTGGGTTCCTATCTCCACTGAATCATTGTAGACCTCTGACATAAATGCAGCATTTGCTAGATCCTGCAAGGCATCACTTTTCTGCACTGCAACAGGAGCAAAGTCCAAAACTTGTTCAATTTCCTTATTTTGATTTTTAGCTTCTAATCAAGATCCTCTCGTGTCAGTCTTTTTAGCAAAAGGATGTCCCAGGTTCAATGAAGGTACACAATCTGGATCACTTGTCATGTGTAGTCCAGCAGGATTGCCTGAACACACAGTGTGAAAACATTTAGAAATAAATTATTAGTTTGTTGAATCTTACTATATGTCAACGAATCTTACAAATGATACTACAATTTAAACAATTCAAAACTCCACTTTCCTGATATATTGTTACAAAAAATGTGATTTTTTAACAGTTTAAAATCATCTTTGATGCCAAGATTATTCCACTACACTGTCTCGCCCTTATAGCCTTCCTTAAAGGCAATGAATCAGAAAAAAATTAGTTTGAATTTTGACTTGGTCAAGTAGGTGCAAGTAATGTGTCTTGAATTTCTTTAGTTCCACCATTAGATTACCTGTTGTCTTTTACTCTTTAATCATAAAGATCGACATCTGTAAATTAATAAACTGCTTAAACCTGTGCACCATATTTTATTTCTAATCAGTTCCGACTTACTACTGCTTACCTGACACAAAGTGATCGGAACAAACTCGATGATGCGGGTTAATAGAATTGATATAGTGATGTCTCGGCGATTTATCTAGGCCACCCATGCTCTCCGTCTTTGTTTACTCAATTCAATCATGAGAAGGCCGTCATTAATCCTCAGTGGTGGAAATCGGTGATATTTTCGGTCAGTTTCCCTGTCTGACTGATTGTGACAGCCATATACTGCATAATTGCAGGGCCTTCTGCCCTTCTGTTCGCTTGGCGATCTATACAAACAACGAGGCCCAGAGGAAGGTTGCCGCCAGTGAGCGTCTGCTGCTCCGGACGTGACGTCAAGCTGATGAAACCTATACCGTTAAGAACGAACGCGAAATAAGAACGCACAAACAATGCTATTGTAAGAAAGTGGGTTTGTGTCATATACATATGCAAAAAGTCTAAAGTGTGATGAACAGATCTTGAAAGTATAAATTCCACAACACTATCCCTTGTGGGTTAGTCTGCACCGCAGAAGTCTCATTTTGCGTCACGTTACCTGATAATGTACGCTGGGGAGCGCGCACGGGGAGTGACGACATGCGCGCGCACATCGGACGAAAGCGAAAGCTGCCGCCATCTTGTAAGTAAAGCGAGCGAAGCTGCACGAAGAAGAGATCGCGGAGAAAGATGTGAAGGTTGCTAGGCAACGTGCAAAAGAAGTATTTAGGTCCACTTTCGATGAAGCAAGGAATCGACATGTTGACCAAATTTCGGTTATTGTCTTCATCGATTTTTACGAATTGCCAAAGAACCTGTCGGAGACCGATATGAACAAAACACTTGGTTCAGGAATTCTGTGTTGCAGACATTTTCAAGTATTTTGTACTTGGAACCTCTGCATACACTTCAGAAGAATTTTTAGTAAAGTATGGAGGCGTGCCGTTTTTATGTAGCAGGGTTTGTTGGTGATGTGTGTGGATTTCTTTCGCAATCAGACAAGTAAACGCTCCTTGAACCCACAATAGGATGTTTGACTCAGTTTCGTGTTTTGGGGGGAGGGGGCGTTAAAAAAAATCAAGAGGAAAAAAGTCAAGGAAATAATTAGTCTGACTTTTTTATCCATGCATCGCGAAAAAAACTCAAACCTTTGGTTCCACTGTCTCCCTTTTATTTATTTTCTCTATTACTTTTTCTTCTAATGGTCTTTGCTCAGAATAGGATATATGAAATAAGGTCAATCAGTATAACAGGGTCACTGTGTAGAGCCCTAACTTGAAAAACAATTTAATCCATTCGCGGCAGACATCAAAAGCATGTTAACAGACAGTGGTGTGCCGTGGACTGCGCGTCAGCCCGGTAGCTGCATGACATACAAGACATGAACGCAGCCTATTGTGTTAATTACCAGCGGCAGCTACAAAACGCAGGAAGATTTCTCTGGGCACCTTGCGACTCTCAGTGTGTCAGACCAGAGCGTGTTTGGCGGATTTCAGTTTTATTCCCAGTTCTGTCAAAGCCTTGAGTGACGTTTTTGTGGCACTCATGTGTCTGATTATATCCAATGTGTATCAAATCCTACTCTTCAGAAAGCGTTACCCATAAGACTTGCCTCCTTTTGATCCTCCACTTTATAAACCCTAGTGAAAGTGCAGTGGCCTACAGACGTTTGTCTTCCTACAGAGTATCAGACTGTGATGACTCAAACAGAGAAACAAGAAAGATTCACAAATAAACTACTTAAATATACAAATCTAGTGATAAGTTCTGAAAAATGAAAACAATAATGAAATTCATTTTTTGAAACACCCCTTTAAAACTCACCTTTGTAAGATCGGCTATGCTATTTTTAAGTTCATTGTGTCTTTTAGCCAAAATTGTATTTTCTTTTTACTCCTTGAATTGTTTTTACCGATTTCAATTATTTTAGTTGTCTGAATTTTTGCGTTTTAGACTATATTCTATTATATTGTCATCTCAATTTTCACCTTTACTTTCACTGCTTAGTGGTTGCAGGTTTTATGTAATGTTGTTAGTGTAAATTGTAATGTGGTTTTAGTGTAATTTTGCTTAGTGTAATGTTTGCTTTTTTGTCCTATTCTTTTTCTCGTATTGTTTCGCATTCTTCTTAATTTAAAAAAAGGTTTTATAGTTTGTTGTATTTCGTGGTTCAATACATTAGGTAGTACCTCAGTTGCCGCGTACACCAGCACAGTAGTCTGGAGGTCACCAGCACAGTAGTCTGGAGGTCACCACCACAGTAGTCTGGAGGTCACCACCACAGTAGTCTGGAGGTCACCACCACAGTAGTCTGGAGGTCACCACCACAGTAGTCTGGAGGTCACCAGCACAGTAGTCTGGAGGTCACCAGCACAGTAGTCTGGAGGTCACCAGCACAGTAGTCTGGAGGTCACCAGCACAGTAGTCTGGAGGTCACCAGTGGCATTGTGAATGGTAACATCCCCAGTTCCGGACTTAGCCCCACATAAGTTCGGCAGAAATTAAAGTACTCTACAAAACTGGATTTGATTTCAGTCGTGAATTAAAAAGCGGTCATAACCTCCGTAAACATACGTGCTGTGGAGAAGCACATAAAGTATGACCGTATTAACATTCACCAAAATCGAACTGAAGTAATCGGACTGGAATTCTTACGTTGTTTGGACAAGAGCATGGTGTAATCATGCACAAACGCGCGTGTGATTCTGAGGGTGTGCGATTTACAGCGGTAGTGATATTGTTAACCAAATTTAGAAATAAGATTGTGTGGAGATGCTGTGAGATTGTACGCAAACTAAATTGCAGACCTATTCTTCTCAGAATCCCTTAGAGATGCTTGTCACATGGGCAGTGTGTTAAGATTTTTATTTAATAAGTATTAGTTTATTTGTTATTATTGACAACGAATTTCTGTGTATTGCAACAGCCGTACCAGCTCCATATATCTTGTGGCTTGTATTCATTGATTTTATGCAACAGTCTATGTATCAATTTTAAGTGTAAATTTGATGTATTTTAGTATTTCAGTTTACTTATTGGAATGACATTTTCAAGTATTGAATTGTCTGTCCAATGCGTATGTCAGCTTAACATTTCATTGTGCTCAGATAATAAAATTCCTTCTTAAATTGCATGGAATCTTCTCGTAAAGTGAAGTGTATATGCACATATTGAAACTTGCCACACAACGTCGCTGTTTGAGGTCAGAAAATATCGCTGTGCTCAGTAGACATCGTGCAGTTATAAACAGCGTCTGTGTTCAAGCAAGTCCGTGGCACCCATCCTGCCTGCAAAACTGATATGGGTTAGGAGGAGGGGGAGGTAGAGAGCGCACGTCAGTCTCTAGGGTTGCTGACTGGAAAACAGAAGCCTTTCCGTGTTTATCACGGCGGAGCCCACAAAAGAAATCAAAAACCATCAAAGTGTCCGGCAAAACAAAACCACTCCCACACCACCTGCATTACGCCCGCTCCCGCACATCAAAGGTCTCAAGCCACGTGCCCACGCGCAGGTGAGACCGCCTTCTGACCAATCAGCGCTGCGAGTACAGCCCACGCCACGCGCAGGCGTCCCGTTCTCTGGTCACTCTCAACTCTGAACAGCTCGACACGCGCCTCCTGCACTTCAAAGGCGCCGCCAGCAGGGGTGTAGAGTGTGTGTACGTGTGAGGGGGTGGAATAGGGGCTTAGGTGGTATGCCTTGTCTGGTGCACGCTAGGGACCATCTGGGGCGCTAAACAATGCGAGACGCCTGAGAAAGAACTAGGCCACAGCATGCAAGCGGCGCGTTTTACAGTGCATTACAAGCAAAAGCGTGGGATTTCCCGCATGGTCTGGCCGCCTGGACTTCTTACCTCCCCTAGGTATTTCGCTTCGAGTGAGCTCCACGTCGCTTACCAACAGGTCAGTTGAGGGGCTGTTCTGGGTCAGCATTCATGTTGGTCAGCTATACATGACTCAAAATTCTGTGCAACACACCATGTCATGGTGCAGATTTGATGCCCAGCCACTCACAGACAAACACCAGACCACGGATCTATTTCCAGCCTGACACAATACAAATTATAGGAATGAATGAAGAGAGTATTCAGTGTTGCACAGAAATAATAATCCAGTACACTTAGAAATACCACTAAACACACTCACACAGTCACTAAAGAAGGTTCGTTGATATCCGTTCGAAGAAAGTTGGTGTAACAATCTAAGAGACAGGCCAAAGTTTTAACACAGTCCAATTCAAAACATTTTTCTTGCAATCCAGCGGTTGAACACTGTCCGAACTCGAACCGGAAGGTAATTAGGCTCGATGGAAAACAGTTTCCAAAGGTTGCCGTCCAATCTGGCAGTGGTTTGACGACGTATATCTATATACATTGCACACCACAATCTCCAGTAAATTAATCTCTGACGTAATTGGTGAACGAGTTTGAATCGCCTTAGCTGGTTAGTACACGGCTCTGTCGGTAGTTAGTCTTTTATGTTTTGACGTCTGGGTGTCTGGAATCAGGGACAAACCTGTTGCCAAACCGTAGATTCTTACATGGTCTGGTCGTTGTTGTAGTTGTTGTTTGTTTGTTTGTTTTTTTTTTGGGGGGGGGAAGTGCTTCCACCTCGCGGTGATTTCGCACTGAAGGGGAGGGGAGATAGGTGTGGGGAAAGGGGAAGAGGAGGGTGGAAGGGGTCTGCGATTTGGTGTCCTGGGCTGGTGGAGGCTATGTGTGGTCCCGCTGGCTGGCCTCTCTCGTGGTCACTGATGATGGCTTGAGTAGCTGGAGTGGTGGTGTTTTCGCTGGTCAGACCTACCGCCACTGCATTCCTACATTCTTTTATCTCTACCGCTAAGGTGCTATGTGTTATATTAGTCTGTTGATATAGTCTGTTTTTATTTTTAGTGTTTTACTAGTAACCTTTGTCCTATAGCTTATTTGATGTTTTTAGGTGGTTAATTCCACTTTTAATTTTGTATTGTTTAGATATATTGTCAGGATCGGCCAGTACAGTTTAGTTTTAAAAATAAAGACAGGAAACGGGGAGTTCAGCTAGCAGGTCAGCAAAAGTTCAAACTGTCAAACGTGACGAAGTCTTCCTGTGTTTCACTGCGAGTTTAAGAAAGAAAGTACTGCGTAGGCGCAAAACTTGCTGAGTCAGTAGAAAAAAACTTCTAGAATGTTCTCGAACAACGAAATATTATGGGATTTAAACATCACCTGACCCGCTAGTATATTAGGGCCGGCAGCAGCTCCAAGCTTTGCTTCTCCATTTTACACCAGGGAGCGATTTTTAAAAAAAAAAAACTGTTGACGTTAGTAAGAGAACCAGCAGGACGCTGCACATGGGTGACTCTTGTCAGTCGGGAAAAGAACTCGTGGATTTCGGACTGTTGCTGAGACTGGATCTGAGAGAGGTGGCGTCTGCGGTATTCCTATCCAACATCGTGAAAGTGAGTTTACATACAGTGTAGGAAAGTAGGACACGATCGTAACTCAAAGATAGTTGTCTCGAACGTCGGTATTGAACAAGCTTAGAAGAAAAGTATACATCAAACTTGTTGATTTGTCGGTTGTCCAACGGGACTAGTTATTTGTAGAATACTGTGGGTGGTGGGTGAGGACCGCAACAGGACGTGGATCAGCTTTTTCTGTTTGGGCGGTGGGTTGAAGTGCCAGACTGCGCATGGGCGCTAGATGCTTTTTCTAAATCACACTGAAGGAGGTGGGGGGGGGGGAGTTGCAAGCCAAGAAGAAGTGGAGCATCTTCTCTGCCCGTTCCTATAGCCAGCTACCACCACTGTCCACGACAACCCCACTGTCTCCCACGCCTACTCGGATTTCCATTCTTCCCACCCCCCTTCCACCGTCTACAGCATCCCCACCTCCCAATTCCTCGGACTCCAAAGACTTGATTCAGATTTTGAGAAACAGGCAGAGAACATGAAACAACTGTGTCAAACATCATTATGACTTTGACTTATGTGCTCCACCAACTGTTCCTTCAAGACCTTAATTATGACCAAAATGTGCCCATCAAGATTTAAAAATAAAGATTATTATAGACTGCACTGATTTTCAGACTGCCGTATAAAAGCAGATGGATAAAAAGAAGGCTACATATTCCTCCTTAGGTCCAAAAAACACATTCAAAATAAAGAAAAACTGGCATCTTGCAGGATTCGTGTAGAACAGCTAAACAGCGTCTAAAGGACTTTCAAATTCTCTCTTTCATTCCTTCAATTTTTATGTCACATTCACATTGTTCTCCAGCTGCAGGTTGCAGTATTAGTGAATCTGTAGTTTCCTTTAATAAAAGAAACATCCGCTTTCTGAAAAAATCTACACATACGTTTTATATGAAACTAGCCAGGGGACCCGGCGCTGGGCGGTTTTTGTTTTTGTTTTTGAATAAACAGCACAAAAAAGTCACAATTCTGTTTAGCCAGTCAAGGCCGAAACGACATAATCTTAAGCCTTACCCCGCCCACCCCTACTATAATCCCTACCCCTTTACTGACACCCATTCCCTAACTTCACCCCCTACCCTTCCCTAACCTCCGCTCTACCTCTCCTACCCCAGGAAACACCCTCGTCCTCCTCCCCATAAACATAGGCTCCCCCCCCCCCCCAGAAACACGGTCCGGGTATAGAGCTCGCCATTTGATTGGCTACACACAACGGCGACTTGCAGGTTTTATATTTGATTACCCCAACAAAGTACTGGCAGCGCTCAAACACAACCGTATGCTGACGTATGTCATAGGGTTGTGTCTAGCGCTGCCAGACTTTGTTGGGGTAATCATTTGATGATTTATAGCGCTCGGTCCTCATTTGTTCTTTATTAGGTTTTGGCTTGTCAAGCGAGGCAAGGGAAAGTACTTTTCGTACGAAAGGGAACTTTGGTGATCTACCTTGCACGCTGATCGCCATATCCACGTTTTAAGGTCCTCGCTATATTTATTTCATATATATATAATACATCTAGGTACAGGGTCTAAATATGACCTACGACCATCGGCGGGTGAAAAGGAAAACGCTTGCGGAATTTGGTGTGAATCGATTCAGTCGTGCGGATTTGTATAACGTAGTTTGCTGCCTGTTTCATGGCCTCAGCGCTGATAAGAGAATTGTTTTCATTGTTTCATCAAAGAGCCTTTATACCTGATCTTGAAACCAAGAAAATGTTCTGTCGTCACACTTGAAACCGTCGACGCCATTTGCACTGGTTCCTAGGTCTTTTCGAGGATTGCTAGCAATGCTAAAAGTTCCTAGCTTCGCTGTCTCCTAGTCACCGCTAGCCTGGATTCGCTAGTTTTGCTGTGTCTGTGAACCCCACCTCAGGTGGCCATGAGAACCAGTGCCGCCTGTGCAGCAGGGTGGAGTTGAGAGTGGGGGATGCGTGGGCACGTGCAAGTGTGGATGCTGAGTGGGGCCTCTGCGCGCGTGGCGGAATGTGCGGATGTCAGCAGTTGGATCGAGCGACCGAAGACTGTGACGTCACTGGGCTGAAGGCTGCGAATTGTCCCCAAACGCAGTGCGACTCACGCTTCAAAGAACATCTGGGCGGAGCACGGGAGGTGAGATTTTTCATTTCCTTGTGGATGTGAGTGATCTGTCTGTAAACAGTTTCAGTATCTGTGAACAGTCTCGTTCTGTCGGTGAACGGTCTCATAATGTCTGTGAACCGAATGTGAGATCGTCAGTGAAGACGCATTGCTGTATTTGTCAGTTTTCGCAAAACGTTCTTCAAGTAAGGTACGTAGGGGCGTGTGTGTGTGTGCGCGCGCGCGCGAGCGGAATGTTTCGTATATACAAATATGTGTACACATGTATGCGTGTATTAATAAAGAACAAATGAGGACCGGGTACGGTAAGCTCCCTTGGGCACATGCGTCTGCACACGGCTATGTTGAGCGCTGCCAGTACCTTTGTTGGAGTCATGTGTGTATTGTTTATTGACATTTTCTTCCGCTCTGTCTGTGTAGGAGTCTCCCTGTCTCTGTTTGTTGTTCTTTGTTGGGTCTCATCCATTTGTCCAGAACACACATTCGCACTTCCTATGCATGTGTCACACACAAAGCTGGTTGTCATGGGTTTGAGCTTTCTCTGCACGGTTGTCCGTTTTCTCCCACCTTTCTTTCCCTCAACACCTTCCTCCTCCTAGCATCATCCTATCATCATGAACTTTCTCTGCACGGTTCTCCACTTCCTCCCCCAACATGTTTCATCATAGGACCTAAACCAATGACCATCGACTGCTCAAACTACACGCCAGTTTCCCTTCTAAGTAATACTGGCAAAATATTAGAAAGCATTTATAAGTTTTTAATGGAAAATCAAATAAACTCACCTTTCCAGTCTGGTATTTTAAAAGGAGATTCTAATACCTAATATCAGCTCATTTCTATTTATAACAACTTCATCTTAAACTATGACAGTGGAATAACAACACGTGCTTTATATTTTTCGACCTTTGTAAGGTTTGATAAAGTCTGGCACAAGGGTCTGCTCCTTAAACCGCAAGCAGTCGGAATACGAAAGAAACTGCTATACTTTTCTGACAAAACTATTTGTCCGATAGATCGCAAGCCGTAGTAGGACAAATATCTGATCATAAAACAATTTCTGCTGGGGTACCTCAGGCCTCGGTCTTTGGTCCTCTTTTATTCTTGGTTTATAACTGTTGATGATATTTTTATAAGGCTATTTGCTGATGATACCAGTATATTTCTTGGACAGGGAAGCCCTGATACTCTGTGAGGTATCCTTGAATCTGATCTAGAGAGAAGAAAATGGAATGTGCAATGGAAGTAAAAAAAACTTAATTGTGAAACCTCAGAAGAGGAAATGCAATTATTCATGATCTTCATTTCGGAAACATAGTGCTAAAAGAATCAAGCATGCACAAACATTAAAACCTCATCATACAAAACAATTGCAGGTGGGATGAACACATTAAAATGATCGCCAAAAAAACTATTTTGCTTATCTCTTTCTTACGACAGCATAAATATATTCTGAATAGAAAACTCTGGTAGAAGCTATTACAGATCATTCATACTGCCAGTATTTGACTATGCAGATGTAGCCTAGGACACCTGCAGTGAATGCCAATCTTACACCCTTGACGTGTGTTGCCTACGGCTGACTGAAGCTCGGAGTAACAAAAATATGGCGACAAAAAGGCTAAACTGAGTGAAGCTAAAAATTATAAAGATAAAATCGACGCTTTGGGGCAAAAGGTGCAAAACGTTCACTTTGTCAGTTTGATTTTTACAATCACAACGTAACAGTGTTAGCTTCGCTCAGGAACTTACCGCAGTTATTTTGAACTGTTTGTGAAGAAACAATGACGGCAAATGACGGTCTTTCAGGTCCTTCTTTGCCGACAAAATGTCACTGCACAAGCGGCTATACCTCGTTATCTGAAAGCCATCCGCGATACACAGCAATAATGAACGCTTTCTGGCACACATCCAATCGCTTCAAATTTACTGACCAGCGAAAATCCCAACACAACTACGCGTGGTACGTGTCACGCGGTACACGTCACGTGGTGCCGGCACGAGGCAAAATGACATCATTGTTTGGCCCCCACCTTTTCTGGTTTCTGTCGTGTCAGAGAGTAGCAGTCGCATTCACTCGTGCTCAAAGGCTCCGCCGTAGACCCTAATTCTCCGACCCCTCCAGACAGTTTGGAACTCGGCAGCGCGCTGCTGTGACCCTGCCACTCCGCTGTTGAAGAAACTTCACTGTCTGAGCGAATCAAGTACGAAAATGCGCGCATCTATTACAACATTCTGACAGGAGCCGCCCAAACCTACTTGTCAGATCTGATTTCTCTACACACTCCATCTGTTACAACATTCTGACAGGAGCCGCCCCATCCTACTTGTCTGATCTGATTTCTCTATACACTCCATCTGTTACAACATTCTGACAGGAGCCGCCCCATCCTACTTGTCAGATCTGATTTCTCTACACACTCCATCTGTTACAACATTCTGACAGGAGCCTCCCCATCCTGCTTGTCTGATCTGATTTCTCTATACGTTCCATCTGTTACAACATTCTGACAGGAGCCGCCCTCATCCTACTTGTTTGATCTGATTTCTCTACTCAACCCATCTCATCCACTTCCCTCTTCCTCCGATTCACGTCTTTTCCAACAAAAACGTTTGAAATGCAAGTCGCATGACCTCCGCTGTTTCTCCATCTACGGCCCTCAATGTTAGAACTCCCTCCCCTCTCACATCAGAAAATCTTCGTCCTTCTCATCTTTCAACATCAAAACATATCAAATCCGACATCAAAACGTCTCTCTTTACTTTTATTGTGGATAATGTATGTGTGCGTGTCTGTGTGCGCTTGTGCTTGTGGACGTGTTTGCACTTTGTCTATTAGCTCCTAGATCAGGGATAGGCGCTTGATGATGATGATGATGATGATGATGATGATGATGATGATGATGATGATGATGATGATGATGATGATGATGATGATGATGATTTATCCGTAATTCTCCTCGAGTGACTAGCCCCTCTGTAACTAGCCACCGCTTCGGTGGTCTAGGCGTCCGCTTCCGAGGCGGAAGGTCAGTGGTTCGCAACCCGGCCGTCATACCTAACACTTAAAAATTGTCAATCTAGTAGCTGCACTACAGGGAACAGTACTAGGACTGGTTGGCCCGGTGTCAGTATAATGTGACTGGGTGGGACTGAGGCCCGTGTTGTGACACAAGTCCCACGTGTGGCAAGGAACATAGTCCTGATCTGCACGTAGTTTGCGACTGGACGTTTAGCAACAAACACCCACCCACTGTAACTAGCCTCCACACCACTACTTTCTCTTCCCTTGCTACCCGCCAGGCGATTGGCTCCTACTGCAGATTGAGGAGAAACCGGAAGCAACTGACTCCTACTGCAGATTGAGGAGAAACCGGAAGCACCAAGAAAACACACCCAATGCTGACCCCTCACGACTAGCCTTGCAAACAGGGGCGGACAAGGATTCCCATCTACTGTCCTCTGTATCGCTAGCAAGCCTTCTCTCTCTCTCTCTCTAATGAAACGTTTCTTCATGCAGAAATAATGTGTGCGCATGGCACAAATCTATTCACTCCCATTGCCCTGCTGGTGGCGTCACTGATGACCGCAACGAGGGCGACGAAAGTGGAGGAAACACGTGACCTGTACCTGATGGGGCTGTACCCATGGAGTGGCGGCTGGCATGGTGGAGAGAGCCTGCTGACGGCCACCCTGCTAGGGTTAGATCAGATCAACAGTGCACCTGACATCCTACCTGGCTATCGCCTGAACATTGTATACAACGATACACAGGTGAGTATATCTCCTGAGCATTGTACACAATGATACCCAGGTGAGTGAATCGCTTGAACATTGTACACGATGATATCCAGGTGAGTAAATCGTAAGTATGAACGCAATGGGGGTGTAAGTATGAACGCAATGGGAGTGTAAGTATGTACGCAATGGGAGTGTATGTACGCAATAGGGGTGTAAGTATTACGCAATGGGGGTGTAAGTATGAATGCAATGGGAGTGTAAGTATGTACGCAATGGGGGTGTAAGTATGAACGCAATGAGGGTGTAAGTATGTACGCAATGGGAGTGTAAGTATGAATGCAATGGGGGTGTAAGTATGAACGCAATGGGGGTGTAAGTATGAACGCAATGGGGGGTGTAAGTATGTACGCAATGGGAGTGTAAGTATGTACGCAATGGGGGTGTAAGTATGTACGCAATGGGGGTGTAAGTATGTACGCAATGGGGGTGTAAGTATGTACGCAATGTGGGGGTGTAAGTATGAACGCAATGAAGGTGTAAGTATGCACGCAATGGGAGTGTAAGTATGAATGCAATGGGGGTGTAAGAATGTATGCAATGGGAGTGTAAGTATGAACGCAATGGGGGTGTAAGTATGAACGCAATGGGGGTGTATATATGTATGCAATGATACCAAGGTGAGTGTATAGGCTGAATATTGTACCCAATGATACCAAACTGAGTGTATTGCCTGAACATTGTGTTCAATGACACCGAGGTAAGTGTATCGCCAGAACATTGTACACAATGATCCCAAGGTGCGTTTATTATCTAAACTCTCTAGACAATGATACCAAGGTGAGTTTATCAAGGTGAATGTACAAAATATACCTGCTCGTAGCCTACACCTGGACATTACCCACAGTACAAACCTGGGGTGGCCTGCGCGGGCGTTGCGGGATAAGAACCTGCGAGACCTTCTAGTACACTCCAAACTAAAACCGACTACCTCCCTCCCCCCCTTCCTGCGGCTCCACCCCGTGCAATGTCCCCCGTTGCCACACTTGCCCCTACCTTAACACTGCCACAACACTCCACACACCCAATACCACCTTTATCATCAAACGCAACTTCACCTGCACCAACAGCAACATCGTCTATGCTATCACATGCACCCTCTGTCCCACTTTATTCTACATCGG
>SMGT01013767.1:10711-28674 GCA_004794575.1 Lanistes nyassanus | reverse complement strand
TGGCTGCTCCTCTTTTCAACCTTTCTTACTCACTGTCCCCTGGTCTTTCTCCTGCCATGCAGCCGACGCGCCACTTCTACTGCAGATAAGTCTTTTTCATTTTTTCGTCGTTTTTTTCGTCGTTTGTGTGTCGTCCTGATGAAGGGGTAGTGCCCCGAAACATGTAGATTGTCTTCGTCTTTGTCCCTTTCTAGCTTGGTACAGTTCCCTTGTTTTACATTTACACCTGCCGAGCCTAAGAATCGCGGCTTGCATGAGCGTTTTTAGCGCAGCCCATAGCTATGACCGTGACGTCAGGGGGATTTCTTGACGTGGCATTATTATCAGCCAATAGGCTGCTGAGTTACACGGACACGCAGTATGTACTGTCGATGTACTGCATAAATATACATAATTTTTGCCAGATTGTTCAACAGCAGTAATAGTCAGTTTGACAGTTTCAGAGAACTCTAATAGGATGTGTGCTGGTGCATATGAAGCAATGTAATCTAATGTAATACATGTATATATATATTTGAGTCTGTGAGTGAATAAGTGAGTGGTCTTGCCTGTGCAGATTAGGTAGATTTAAAACATGTTTGCAGAATATTAATTGAGTTTACATCAGGTTTAATTAAAGAGAGAAATAGGCAGACTGTAATAAACAAAATACTACTGGTTAACGATAATCAATTATGTTATATGTTATAGTGTTAGTCAAACTTTAGGTTTCTGTAACATGAGTGTAGAGACAAATATATATCTAATACATAAAACATTTACTGAGATTGCATGCAGTTACATGTGTGTATCATGTTGAGCATGTGTTATGTAGCAATGAGTGCAAACAGCATGGGCTTCGGGAACACTAAAGCTCTAAACTGTGCTTCTTACCTAAAAGGACAGTTTGCAAGCTAACAAGAGAAGTGAAGAATATATATATATAATAACATACTGGCAACCATAGCAGCAGAAGAGAGGTTGCTTACAAGCAACACAAATTTAGTTTAGTCATATGGTACACACTTTGAGCTTTTTGTTACAGCTTTGACATTTCTGAACACAACATGAGCCCTATACAATGTATGGTTGATATTAGCATTTCACACACAATTGTACATACAGAATTTAATTGACCACAGATGTACCTGGTATTTGCCCCTTGAATCAGCCAACTCAGTGGTTTATTATAAGATTCATCAAGAATATACAGGTGAATTTATGCAAACTGCAGTCTTTTAAGTGATGCATAAATGTAAAAATAAATGCCACAATATCCAAGAACACCAGCAGGATGTTTGGTTGGCTCGCATGAGGAAATGTGTATGTGAACTGAATAAGAGAATGAGGGAGGGGGTGGTGCTCACACAAACACACACACACACTGCATTCATTGATTCAGTTAGCTGTATTATGCAGAATTATTCAAACTGTAAAGTCAACATACACAGGTCGAATGGGGCTTACGACTGCTCTTTTGACCGGAAGAGCAGATACGAACGCTCATGCAAGCCAGCCCTGGACTTTGCCTAGAGTCTACCTCAACATCATAGCAATTACAGCCATGCAATGTTTAGTGTCAGACACCTAGATTCCGAAAACAGAACGTTCTTTTGATCAACAGGACACATTTTTTTCATTGACCTGATTAGAACTGTGGGTTTGTGCACTCGCACGTGTGTGTGTGTTTGTGTGTGTGTGTCCTCGAAAAAGAGAGATGGAAAAGCTTGAAGAGTGGAAATGATAAGGATAATCTCTACTTGCATGAAAAAGCGTCACCAGCAGATGACCTTACTCTTAAAAACTAGCAATCGAGTAGCTGTCCTGCCAGACGTCTGGCACTACAGGGAACAGTACTAGGACTGGTTGGCCCGGTGTCAGTATAATGTGACTGGGTGGGACTGAGGCCCGTGTTGTGACATCAGTCCCAGGTGGCAACACGTAACCTTGTCAAGCAGCGCCGTCCTGTTCAGAGAGAGAGAGAGAGAGAAGGAGGTGTAATTCGTCTGCGACTGGACGCCAAGCAATGAAAACGAAGTCGAAAACCAAACCACCAGCAAAAACAGAAGCAGACTGTTCAGGGTCAGGGTCAGGGTTAGGGTTTAGGGATACAAACAGAAGCAGACTGTTCAGGCTGCAATTTGGGACGAGGGAGTGGCCCCTGTTTACCAACCTGATACCGAAAATCTGTTTCCGACTTCGGGTGCAGGTGCACTCAGCGTTGGGTCGAGCTGTGTTCAGCCTGCGCCAAATGTTCAAAGGTGCTGAGTGTATGGATTCGGCCGGTAGTGTAAAGCAGAACAAGCCTTTCAGTGTCAAAAATGGAAATGTCAGGGATACATTCTGTCAAACGCTACACGTTTATCGAATGTTTACCACGCTCTACCCATGTGTAGTAGTAGTTTCGACGAGTTCTAACTAAAAATAAAACCTGAGGCGAACACCCGAGGTAAATGCCGTTTCCCTTGTCGTCCAAATTGTTTCGTTCAGCTACAAGCCGGGGGGTGGGGTGGGGGAATTAAGCTTTGAAAAAAACACACAAAACAGTACAGTACGTACAACACAACGCAGCGCAATTGAACACATTGCAACGCAACGCATTACAACACAGTACAATAGAATGAAGTGATACCCGATTTCCCCATATGAATCGGAGAGACAAATGAAAGGACAGACAAGCTAGCGCACAAGCAAACGGACAGGAAAGCAACAAGACACACAAGTACGCTGACAGGCTGCCCTAAAAAAAACCTCGAACAGATCAGCCAGTCTGTCGATTCCCTCAGACTCCCTCCCCCCCTCCTTTCCCAGGATCAAACTGTTTGATTTCAGCCAATGGGAACGCCGGATGGTCTTGAGTTTCTGTTTCAGGAAGAAAGGTTTTTCCTCGAAGCGGCAGTCACCTGTTTTTTCTTGTATATTCTGTTTTAGGCTGTACTTTTGATCCTGACTGGAGTAGGCCCCCTACTCTTCCAATTCCTTGTTGCTGCACATCTACTGAAGCTGTCTGTCTGTCTGTCGTTTATAAACTGTCGAACAACCAATCGAATGAGCAGTTAGGTTTTATCTTTCTCTTCATTCTATTTTTACAGCATGGTGATTAAATTCTTGGTGTTTTAGTGTGACCCAGGGGTCGGAATTAAGGTCATGTTCCATCAGCTGTACACAGCCCCTACCAAGATCATGATACTGGGAGACGGCTGTTCTATCGTGTCTGAAGCGACAGCGCGTGCTTCCCATCTCTGGAACCTTGTGCAGGTAATGTGGTAACCGCAGTTTCCGCTAGGGCTGATCTGTCAATCACATAGATGTATGTCGTTCGTTCACCACAGACAGTCGATATACAGACGGTGCAGTTTGAGCTAAAATGTGGATCAAAATTGGTTGGCACTTTGCAGGGGAGGTAATCGATACAGTCTGTGACAAGCCTGTAGCAGTCTCATCCCCTCAAAATCTTTAGTATTTATTTATTTTAAATGCAGCATCTGGAAAGAATGAAAACAAATTAATACAACAATTAAACACGTCGGGATCTACCTTTTCGTTCAGTTAATCTCTCTCTCACTCACTCACTCGCGCACACACACGCACGCACGCGCACGCACAAACACTATATATATATATATTTATAACCGATTACGTACAACCATGGGCCTCACGAGCCAGCCATAGTCCATAGATCACGTACTTTCCGTGTGTATGCATGGCAGAAAAACAGAAAATTCGAAACAACTTTTGTGCACAACTTTCGTAATCTTTGTCTAACCCCCCTCCCCCCCCCAAAAAAAATAAATCCTGTGCATTTCCTTGGCTGAACAGCTGATTGCTTTCTGTGGTGCTCTGGTTTTTCACACACACACACACAAACTAGTTTCACATGCACGGTGATAACAGACGCCATTTGTGCCAAGCTCTCACCGCGTAGCGGCGCTGTTGATCGGAGTGCACCGTCTGTATACATCGACTGTTTGTGCGAGGAACTCCGGAACAAACTTATTCGTATCTTTTGTCTTCCATTCACCCGAGGAAGTAAATATCAGAGATGCCTTTGGATCCAAGTTTCTTTGTAAACGAATATGAAAATGTCCTCATTTTAAATGAATACATGGGTACCTGTATGAGTGTGTACATGCACAAATATACACACGCGTAAACATGTATACGTGCATACACAGTACGTAGTTACACACCACACCGTACTGTCCACACATGCAAGAAACATGTGGTGTCACTTGTAATATGCTGCTGATACCGAACAGAAAGAAAAACTGAGTTTCGACTTGCCATTACCTCAAAGGTCAACCAGTTCTTTATCAAAGAACGCTAGTCAACAGGAAAAAATATTTTGACTAAACTGGGAACACTTCGCTATCTGCCTTTAGTCCTGTTTCTGTTAAAAGAGAACTTTCCTCAACTCCCATTTTTTAATATTCAACTCGATGTTATCAGCATTCCCATGTTTAGCGTCGGCAGCATTGTTGGGGAAAAATGCGCTCCCCTTACACACTAGGACAGTTTTGTCGTAGTTTGTGTTGCAGGTGGACATACTATGATCTCAACATCAGAGGGAAATCGATCTTTACTAAAGGAAGGCTATTGGGAACTGGTTCAGAGAATCTATAATGACATTTATACGTGTTTGCTTGCCACCCCGCCATGCAGTAAATACCGCACATTACAAGTCATCAATGGAAATCCTTGCGTCGATTTCATCTGCAGCGACTCAGGCGTGACATTCACGAAGTTGAGTTTTGCCACCCATCTTCTTCATCCTCCATTTTTTTCTTCTGTTCTGGCACGTGCAATGGCTAACTATGAAACTGTAGTGTGCACATAAGCGGACTTTCTCTTCTCTGACATTGCCACCATCGTCTCCGCCCTGCTGCTTGGTCGGTCTTTGATGAAATCTCTACGACTTGTCTGCTCACGGAATATTTTTCTGAGAAGGTCAAAGAATTCTGAATTTTAAAGAACAGCACAGAAGAGCTTGTGAAAATAAAAGTTGCTTACTATTCATTTCCCCAAACCCCTTTATATGTGTAAACAAATATGCGCGTAGATTTGTAGACAGTAAAAAATAAAAGTATTCAACCTTTTTAAAAACTTAAAACCTATAAAAAAGGGTATATCTCAAATGACTAGACGGACATACTGAATATAGCCGTATCCTCCAGTCTGTCCCCATCCCTCTTTCTTTCTCTCACGCGGAGAGGTGAACACACACTCATCGCGAAGATGCATCGAACGGCGTAATTGTACTCGATTTCGCAGCTTTTCTTATTTTGGAAACTGCATCTTGTGGTATACCAAAGAATGTTTTGTACGGACTAATGTGACGTGCCCCGGTACCTAGGCTTGTGGGGGAGTGTGGGGTGGGTGATTTATGATGTGTCGGCCTACGTGAGGAAACGAGTGCATGTGTTCGCGCGCGCGAGTGTGCGGGGTCTTAAAGTGGAAACTGGTTGACTAGTTGTGGTGAGGTATTTTTTGATGAAAGCAGTAGACTCTGCGAAACCAATGCCACGGTTTGTTTAAGCAGAAAGAAGCACAAATGAAATAAAACCAACCTTTATATGAAAGAAGTTTTGTGGTTTTATGACCAAACGATATTTGGGGAGGTGAAACAACACTTGTTGGTCGTGACTTGTTGGCGAATGGTTCATTTAACGAGCCTAATATGAGGAAAATTCATGACACCGGATGGGACAGATAATTGGGAAGAGAAGTTTTATTCCTTACTTCTGCCCCAGCCCGCGCAAGCTTATTATACTGCAGCAGGCAATCAGCTCGCTCTATGTACATAACACTATACGCTCTATGTGCATAACACTATACGCTCTATGTGCATAACACTATGTAAATCAAGTCAGCGGGAAAAGTCCGCAGGGCTGTGCTGGACGCTTTATTCAGTCTTCTTGGGAGTTAAAACTCCCACATTCTGTGGAAAACCTTGACCTTTCCCAGTTCCTAAAAAATGTTTGCAGAGAATCCCACCCCTGAAAAACCCAAGCCTACCGCCCACCCCTAACTCTCCCCCCCCCCTGCCATTGCACTGCCCACTCCTCCCTCGGATGGACGTGATCCCTACTCACGTCTTGAAGGATGGGAAGAGGAAGATGTCTCTGGGTGCCACTCACGCAGTGAGTGTAGCCGCGGCGACAGAAGGGATGATGTCACTGGAAGCTTCCTGGAAACGTGCTGCCCTCTAGGGACTGCTTGATGTGGTGACAAAGGTGGAACTACCAAGTTCAAAATCCTTGATACCAACAAGACTCCGCAAAGCTGTCTTCGTGGCTCAGATATTCCTGCAAGCGACATTCTCTCGGATTCCCCCCCTTGCTTCTGGCACTGTGATTTCTGCGGGTACCTTTATCTCTGAAGCGCCTTTTCCGACCATGAGTACTTCTGACACCAACCTAGAGCTTATGTCACAAGCGAGTTCCAACATAGTGCCATAAACCCTGACACTGTTTTGTCATTGCCACAGAGACCTCATCCAGCCCTGTCAGGGTCGCAGCTTCTCCCGACATTGTCGATTGTGTTGATCCGGTGGCCACCATGCCAGTGCCGCCAACATTTTCGATAACAACGTTGCGGACGTCGCTAGCCACCCACGTATTGCGATGAAAAGAAATCGTTCCCTAACATGAAATGCCCTCTGCCACAGGGAGCGGGGAGAACATGACGACTCCAAGCAGGGAAATTCCAGCGTGCAATCCGCGCAGGTCCGTGATTGTACGGCATGAGGGCCAACAGCTATACATCTGTAGATGGTGGGTCGGTTCAGACTTGCATTCTGAATAAGTGGACTTTTCCGCGGTACTTCCAAGACAGGACAACAGCGGGGGGATGCTGCATGTAACCTTTGAACTAATAACTCATCTCGTGTTACAGCCAAAAAATGACAGGCTTGCTCGCCCTATGACACTCTTCGTGTATCGGAGTCACCCTCAAGCAACAACTGAAAGGACACTGTGATGGTGGGAGGTGATGTGTTTGCGAATGTTGTTTGTGATGGTTAGGGTTGCATTCCGAAAAAGACTGAACCCGAATGCTTTATTGAAAATGGAGGCAATTCTCCATTCACAGTGTATATGGAAGCAAATGCGGTTGAGCTGTTGAGAGTTCCAGTGTATCAGGAAGTCGACACCAATGCAGTTTGTATGTCAGTATGTTGCCAGATGATGAACCACCAATGAACACAAGTAATGAAAACTAAAAGTAAGTAGGCTACGTTTAATCTTGATATTTTCGGTATTACAAGTTTTAGTACAAGTTTTTACATCAAGCAATGGACTTCTAGAATTCACTCGAAATGCACACTGGGAATTCACTCGAAATACAGCGAAGGTGTTTGAAATGCAGCGATGATGGCCGTGGTTTGATTGAGGGCATGAGGATTGCATTACGGAACCCGGATGTATGCACGTTACGTCCGTATGTATTTATTTATGCATGTTTGCACGCGCGCATGCATGACTATATTGTGTTTGCACGCACCCATACATGACTGTATGCATGTATGCACGCATGCAGGCACGCACGCACGCACGCACGCATGAGAGTCACTGATTGTAGAGGGAAGGGGATGGAGGGTGGAATAGAAGACTTTTGTTTTTGCCCTTAGCTATTGGCGCTGGTATCCACAGCCCCTCACCCCACAAATTCTCACAGCCATCCCTGTCTGTTGTCATGACGCATTCATCCCTGTCTGTTGTCATGACGTATTCCATACCTGTCTGTTGTCATGACATATTCCATACCTGTCTGTTGTCATGACGTATTCCATACCTGTCTGTTGTCATGATGTATTCCATCCCTGTCTGTTGTCATGACGTATTCCAATCCCTGTGTCCTGTCTGGACACGTCATTTTTGTGTTGTTCCATGTTGCCGCTAGGTGTCGTACCTGTCTGTGTCTCCTGCTCTGTCGGACAAGGCAATGTTCCCTCTGTTTGCGCGTGTGTCCGCGCCGGACACACAGACCAACCCTGCCCGTGTCCTGCTGCTGCAGACGTTTGGCTGGACCCGCGTGGCCACTATTCACCAGGCGTTTGAAGTCTTCTCTGCCGTGAGTACTGCTCATGCTCTTACGACAACTTCACCTTTGGCAAAAGTTGATGAATAAAAGACAGTGGAAGGCAGGACAACAGACAGACGGAATGACGAACGGACATGGAGATGGTTGATGAAAATGGTGATGATTGTCGGACGTGTAATCGGTACACACCACCAAAAATAAATTCGCTAATGTGTACGTCAACTTACAAAAGAAATTCTAGGTACGGAGGAAGGTCAGCGTTCAGCACACGCAGATTCGCTCCCCTTTCTCTCCAGCTACAAAAGAATTTCGACTCGGAGAGAAACAACACAAAAAAGATTTTATTTCCGACAATTGACTATTAAGACCTTTATCTCTTCACCGGCTCCAACACCTTACCGTACCCAGTCCACTGGCCAACAAAACTCACATTATTTACTAAATGCTACACATCTTTGCTACCTGAATACAACATAGGTCACAAAATACTACAAACTATAAAACCTGAATACATCAAAGGCGGCAAACCAGCATCAGCTAGAATCAAAATCTTGCTAGTCGAAACTACTTAATTACAAGTGTCTTCATTTGTTGTTAGGACCTTTATTGTATATTACTCTTGTGTGATACAACGCAAAATGGGCTGCATGCGATATACTTTTGATTGAATATATGTGTGGTGGCCCGCTTATAAGCTTCTAAATTTTGTGGCACCTGATGGTGTACTTGTACAAATGTAGTTACAAATGTTAAAGCGTCATCAATTTAAAAGCGTTACCAAATATTAGACTCCCGACTGCAAAACATTGCAGGGTGAACAATTCAAACTACATTTTGCAATTCAATTCATCTGATAAACCATGCACCTAGTCAAGATACACAGTTTAAAGTCACAAACCACGTGGTGACGGACCACTGGCGGCCAAGTTGCCATCTTTTACCGACCTTTCAAAGCCAGTGTTGCACCACGCAGTTCACATGAAACTAGACACAAAACCCCCAGGAGGACCAGCAACAAGACCCCCGGGAATACCAGTCTGTGCCTCTGTGTACAACAAGACCCCCAAAGGTACCGGCAACAAGACCCCCAAGAGTACCAGCAACAAGACCCACAGGAGTGCCGGCAACAAGACCCACAGGAAGACCAGCAACAAGACCCCAGAAGGACCAGCAACATGACCCCAGGAGAACCAGCAACAAGACCCAAGGAGGACCAGCAACAAGACCCCAGAAGGACCAGCAACATGACCCCAGGAGAACCAGCAACAAGACCCCCAGGAGGACCGGTCTGAGCGTGGCACCAATGAAGGACCAAGAGAAAGAACGGATTTGCGCGACGTCGTGCTTTTTCTCCCACCCACCCACCCCGCCTTTTCTCCTCATCCTCCTTTTCTTCTAACCACCCCCTCTCCTCATCCCCCATTTTTTCTTCTCACAAACACACACCTTTTCTCCTCAAACCCCCCCCCCTTTTCTCTTCAACACCCCCCCCTCCCACGCTGTATGTGTGCGCCGCTGGCACTTACATTCGAACTTTGATTACACTGGAAAACAAATTTTGTGTAAAAGTATTGTAACTGAAATAAAATAAGCTGTAAGCATTTTGTAAGCAATTGGAGTGTTGACTAAGTACATCGTAACCAGAAAGACTGGCTCTCATTGTGACTAACTCTGTATCGTGCGTCTGTGCTTATGGTTTCTGGAAAAAGCTACAAGCTTATGCGTAGTCATGACATCGCTTAGCTTTCCACTTATAAACCAGTTCGGGAGCGTCCCTGGCAACTGCCCAGCAGTAACCACCCAACATTCCTGTTGACCACTTTCCCTGGAAGCTTTTCTCGAAATCTAAAATGTCTTGGTGGAAGCCGTCATCCTGTTCGTCACTAACGGCGCCGCAACTGTCCGGAAAGAGATGGAGGCGAGAGTGGGGTGAAATGAATTTTGAGAGACGTGTTCCCCCCCAATTCATCGTACATCGAAACCACGTTCTTCGCCAGATCTCTGAGGTTTTCAGCCCTGGTGTTGCTGAGAAAGTTATTTGCATCCAGCCAAAATGCCTTCCAAGCTTCCTTCTCTTTTCCCTTGAGCAGTGAATCAAATCTGTCGTCCTTGAAGAGGTCTAGTATCTGAGGACCAACAAAAATATCTTCTTTGATTTTAACTGTGCTGAGTGCTGGACATTTTTCTGCCAAACACTCAAAGGCGACAGTAGTCTGCCCATAGCTTTGACAAAGTTCTTCATAAGTCCAAGTTTGATGTGCAGACGTGGTAGCAGGATCTTGTCTCCTTTCGCCAGAGGGGGGTGTTCGTGTCGTAACGGGCCGTACCTTAACTTATTGGACTCGACTTCTCAGAATTACTGGACAAACTTTTACGGTGATCCCGAAAAATGTAGATTTAATTGAGCAATCGTCACCAAAACCTTTACTGCAACAGGTCAATGGTTTCTACACCAGAGGGTGACGACGCTATGAAATAAAGTGAATAACTAGAGAAATCTGCCGAGGGAAAAGATTCTCATACTCTGACACGCTCGCTCAGTCTCACACAGGCAAAACACTACTTGCTCAAGAGCCCCCACCCTCGTAAAACACACAACTGTAGCGAACTGTTATTCAACATATATTTCAAACGTTAACTGACGCGACAACATCAAAAATATCTACAGATTATTTACAAAGAATCACCGTGTTCATGTCTAGGGTAAGACGCTGCCTGATTACGTCATACCACGCGGTATCAGACAAAGAAGATAATCAAACTCCAGAGGGGGAATCAAACTGCAAACGGCCTATGATCCCGCTCTATACACAAATACAGTAAGTGACCGATAATAGAGCTCCTACTCTTGTCACTACTGAAACCACTACTTCTGCAATACACACTTCCAAAGCTACTCCACGACCAACAATGAAGCTATAACACGGCCACGATCAGCACTACACTCTTACCTCCCCTTGGCGTATTGCCCGGCCACTAGCTTATGACTCCTGTCTCCGGCAGGATAAAACCACCTATCTTAATTCAACCCAAGTCCCAGACTCTAAGATAAGTTGATGGTAAGAGCACTCCTATAAGGCGCAACAGCAGTACGTGTCTTGGTCTTGTAGACTTGTCGGCGAAATACAGCCCAGTGTAATCGCGTGATTGCTAGCTGAAGCTCTTTCGTACTGGCTAAGATGGCGAGGGGTAGAGGTCCGTGGATCTACATGTGTCCGCTTCACTTGGTCTTCCTACATAAACTCTCCATGTCCTGTCGTCTGTGAGTATCCCGTAATCACGTTTTTTTGCTTAAGTAGTAGGCATTCTGACGCATTAACCTCGAGTAACCCGGTTCTGGTCAGACTAGGTGGAGCAGGACAGCTGCCATGACCAATGGCGTGTCGCTCACCTACCTAGGTGTGAAGAGAAGGGGAGGAGCTAGCAGGCTAAACTACGAGTGACAGGTGATAACCTAGGAGTGACATGTGACAGTGTTGCAAAAAATAACCTGCTCGGTGGAGCCAATCTCCTTTCTTGTAAAGTAGATCTCTTGCACGACTGCCACATTCACACAGGGAACAGCAGTACTTCACGTACCCGACCTGCAGGCCTATCCGGAGGGCGACTAGTTTTAGGTCTCCAAAAATCGGCCAGGAATATTTGGTGTACTGAAGACAGTCCAGTAATTCCCTCGTATTGTCGTATGTGTCCTTCACGTGTGTTGCATGTCCGACTGGAATGGAAGGCAGTCGGTTTCCGTTGTGCAGAAAAACTGCCTTGAGACTCACTGTCGATGAATCTATAAAGAGTCGAAATGCTTCCGGCTCATATTTGATGCCGAGTGCCTCTAACAGACCGTCGACATCGCAACTGAAGACCACGTGACACTTCCTCGTAAAGAAGTGTTCAAAAGGCTGCTACCGATTCCGAAATACAGTCGTTGAAACGTCGTCCTGCAGGAGATTACACTGCTGGAGCCTCGACCCCAACAAATCTGCTTTCAAGCAATTAAAGGTCCCGAATGAGATCATTCAACTCCTTACGGGATTAAAGTGTGGCATTCTAGACGATGGATCAGCTGGAAGGAATTCTGGATCAGGATCATCACTTGTACTGGCACGCAGCTCAAGGTGAGAGCTGACTTCAGTTTCTGCCTCGTCGTCCACATCTAGAGAAATTATGTGGTTCAGGGACAGGGATTCCTTCTCCATGAAGAACTGGGCGTGTCGCGGATGGTATGTTTGGGTACGATGTTGTCCATTTAGTTTTCTTTGTGATGCCTCCACTGACTGGTGGAACCATGCAAAAGTAACAGTCAGTAGCATGATGTGTTGGCTCTCTCCAAACCATAGACACTCCAAATGGATTCAATATCGCGCAAGAATGTATGTCTGTGTGTATCACCAGTTTGTCCTTCAGCAGCTCCAGTTACGTTTGACCATGTATCGTCGTCCCAGGGTCCAAGAAATATAAGCCAGCAGTTCCAGACTTTGACATTGCACCACAATTCATCTGGTTTGGTGGATGTTTTATTGTCTGAATGATGTATTTTTCATCATATCTTTTCCCTAGGGGCTTTCTTACTTAGACTTTGTTTTCGGGCAGGTTTGTGTGATTTTAGTCCCAACTTTTCCACCAATCTGCGAGACACAGTCCTTCGACTCACATCAACAACTCTAAAAAGCAAAGCAGATCTGATCTTCTTAAATGAAGCTGTTGGAGAGTGTGAAACGATGGATTTGATCACCCGGTCGTCTCTAGCGGTTGTTTTTCTGGGACGTCCACTTCTCTTTCCGTCAGTACTGTCCGATTGGTACCTGGTGACCGCATTGTGAACCGCTGTCTTGCTACAGCCAACTCGAACAGAAATATCACGTTCTGTGTGCTCTTCTCCACATAATGTGACTATCTCAGCTCTTTGAACGGCAGAAAGTGTCGGTTTTTTGCCCATTGACTTGCGAACATAAAATCCACAGATACACTGAAACAGCCAAACGGCACTGAAAACGGCAGCAGGGTTTGCACCGTTTATAATGTAAGGATGATGCAGTAGACTGCAATGATTGCATTTAGTGTGCCCTAAAATAGCCGATGATCCAATACTCCGTAACAGTATGGAAATATCATTTATTTACTAGGTGTTCTTAAACTTTTGACCACGACTGTATACAGGGTTACATGCGGAATAATTAAATTTAAAAAGAAGCACTGATGTCATGTCGATATCTCATTGTAAGGGACAAATAATCTTCACATATCCGACTTTCAGCGAATTTCCGCGCAAGCTTTTCAGCAACCTTTTCCCCATGTAATACATCCTTATGTTCTTATAAGTAACTCACTCATGTCCTTGTTTTTTAACATGTTGGCAGCAGATCACACATCTTACTTCGCTCATGCTCATGTTGGCAGTTCACTCATGCTCGTGATTCAGGAGCCTGATTCACGCCATTAGCAGCAGCTCACACGCTATACACGCTATAACTGTGTTCTGTGTCTCACGTTTAGTTCTGACATGTTGTGTCTCATGTGTGGCATAAGCCTGTCATCGCCTGATATGTGTTTCCTGTGTGACGTCTCTAAAAGTCACGCCTTCATCCTGACTTTTCCTTGAGTGTTACGGGATCTCTGACTTGGATTTCACGTACGCCTACTCACTACAAGTAATGTTTCACGCACGCGCGGTGGGTGCTGTTGCAGACTATTGAGGATCTGCTTCGCCAAATGCGAGAAGCCAACATCACCATTTTACGATCGGAAATCTTCCGAGATGATCCTGCAATCCACGTACGCAATCTAAAGGTGAGAAATCTAACCTTTGGATGGCGGTTCTCCATTTACTGTTACAAGCTGCATCTGCTAAGAATCTGGCGCTGCCGGTTCCATAATCATGTTTATATATTGGCGTCAGTCGAAAGGCGACATATCTGCGTGCTGCTCTCAACACGTGTGTTGCACTTCCTGTCCTCAGCGCCACCTAGTACTAGGAGAGTGTAGTCAAGACTGTTTTCTGAGTGTGTGCTGTACCCATGGCAACAAGCAATTTCAGAGTCTTCAGATAGGGAAATGTTTCTTTTGATACGAAGGAGGAAAGGAATCCTTCGAAATAGACAGGAAACGTTAGAAGATAGCGGAAAGAATATGGTTAAGATACTTACAAGAAATGCTTCTTTTAATTATCCTAGGAAAACGACTGTCGTATTATCGTGGGAGCGTTTTACATGGACCAGGCCAGAAAGGTGTTCTGCGAGGTAAATGTTTCAATCTGTAACAGCTGCCATATAATCCATCTACAACAGCTGCCTCATAATCCATCTACAACAGCTGCCCTATAAATCTATCACTGCCTCTGTGAACCACTGCGGAATGGCAGTTCAGTACAAGTGAACGCCGCTGCTACTCTTTCGTGCTGTGGGGATAAGGAAAGCTGGAAAGGTAGGCCGGCGACTTGAGGTGGAACGCAGCAGGGTGGCCAGCACAAGTGGAGAGCTGGACGCGTTCCTGGAGGACTTCAGTACTGCTGGGTGGTGCTCTGCAGTTCGGGGAAAATACTTGATAGAGAAAAAGCTTATTTACATCATAAACATTAATTGGCAAAAAAGGGTGAAATTTTCGGGTTTAAACTAACAAAGTACAGAATCTAATGCAGTGAGCATTTCTGCGACAAAGACACCTCCCCCCCCCCACACATATATATATTGCCACTATTGTTTCCAAACAGAGAGTTACAAGCAACTGTGGTAAGTTTGTTCGTGTGTGTGGGTGTGGGTGTGCGTGCGTGCGTGCGTGCGTTTTTCTCTCTATGTGTGTGTGTGTGTGTTTCTGTACATGTGTGTGTGTTTCTGTATATGTGTGTGCGTGTTTATGTGTATGTGTGTGCCTGTTTATCTGTGTGCTTGTGTGTGTATGTGTGTGTGCTTGTGTGTGTATGTGTGTGTGCCTGTGTGTTTGTGTTTGTCTTTGTGCTTGTCTGCTGACCTGCAGGCGCACAAGGCGGGCCTGTACGGGCCGCATGTTGTGTGGATTCTCCCCGGATGGTATGACGACGGCTGGTGGATGGAAGACGACCCAAGTGTTGAGTGCAGCTCACGACAGTTAGCCGAGGCCATAGAGGGTTACTTTGACGCCAGCACTGTGAACATCAACCCCAAGTAGGCCGACGTCTCCATCATACCATCATATCATTTGTGTACATGAACTCAAGCTTGGGAAAGGTTTTTATTATCAGTAATGTTGACAGCGGTGGTGTGGGCAGGTGGCTGGAGATGGTGGTGTTAATTATTGTTTGTGTGTGTATATTTTAAAAAGTCGTTGTTCGTGTATACACAATTCTTTATTAAAAAGTCGTCGCTCCTCGTGGGCGTATTTGTGTTTTAAACGTTATTGTTCATGTGTTTCTGTATTAAAATGACACTGTTCACTTGTGTATTGTTCGTGTGTTTCTGTATAAAAATGGCACTGTTCACTTGTGTATTGTTGTGTGTCTAAGCGTGGAAGAAGGCGAAATATGTGTGTGTGCGTCACATGTACGCATATTTCTTTGTTTTTAACGTCTGTTCATACATGTTTATTTATGGTATGTGTTAGTAGGCCTATGCGTGTCTGTGTAATTGTGTATGTGTTTGTGTATACGCTTTGCGCATGTGTGCTGTTGTAGCTTACCGTTTCGAGGGAGGGGATGAGACTGGGGGAGAGGGAGAGGGGAATGTAATATAGGGAGGAAGAGCTTGGAAAGGAAGAATAAACTATTTTTCAAATCTTTACGCATATAACAAGTATAAAGCAACAGTGATGCAAACGGGAGCACAACTCTGCCTTATTTGTCAGCCCTGACCGCGCCATCTCGGGCTGGTTGCCCTCTGACTTTACATCAGCTTATAAGGCTGCAGTGGGAGGTCGACTCTTGCCCGGCAGCCTGATAGCCCCGCAAGGCTACGACGCAGTGTGGGCCCTGGCTCTAGCTCTTAACCGCACTCAGCAACATCTGACGGGTGAGTGACTGTTGTTCACTGGTGCGCCTAAACCTGGTAAAGGAACACCTGGCACGTTAGCGAGGACAGTGTTGCACTTGATAGAGAAGTGAGTAGTGTTCACTAGGCAGAGAGTAACAATAAGCCTAACTTTTCTCTATCCCATAATACAATTCATCCCGGCCTGTTTGCGCCTACTCGGGGACAGCTTGTGTGTACCAGTGTCTGCGTGTGAGTTTGTGTGTGCGTGTGTGTTGCATTGTGCGTGTGCGTGAGGGCGAGCGTTTGCGCCTTGAATTATTTTAAAAGAGTAAGCGAATGTAAATACTTTATTATGACACCTGACAGGTGAGATTCAGTACCGTAACTGGGGCCGTCGGTAACGCCTGAGATTTAGTAGCAGTCACAAATCCCCCAATAACTCCTGACAGGCGAGGTGATTGGCAATCACCGGTCCCCCAGTAGCACCTTACAGGTGAGGTGATTGGCAATCACTGGTCCGCCAGTAACAAGACGAGTTGAGTGGGATGACTAGTGGTCTTGCTCTGTCGTTTATCTAGGGGCATTACTTTTGTGATTTTCTTTGAATATTCTGCTCGTTAACCATTACAACGACAACATAAATACGTGCCAAGAAGGGGGAACCCACAGGGTGATCGCTGCCTGATTTTGTATTTCAATTCTTCAAACGTTCCGGCTCAAGCCCCCACTCCGTACTTACCACATGCCCAACTCAATGAAAAGAGGGCAGCGATAAAAATACTACGCTATTTATTCTAAGTTACAGTGACTAGTGCTTCACTGTACAGCTACTACCGTAGATCACAGAAGAACCGTTCTTACCCTCATGCACTCATTACAGCGACATGCTACGCATATCTACATGCACACGCTGTTTACAGGATGACAGTCCAAACTACAATACCGATATACCACATCGGCGAAACAAGGAAACCATACTCTTTAGGGAAGGAATTGTCCGGCCTCCCTACAAATGTGGTAAATCGAACTATCTCTCAAACGACATCACACATACGTCTTTAGTTTCAGCACGACCGACCGATGGTATTCTTACTGCACTTGCTGAACTGGTCCCGACTGGACGAACCGACTAACAGTTAGGAGGGGACTTTAGAGAGTGACTGGGCGAGTTGACAACCGACTGCTCACAGCTATTTCCTCAAAACTAGATTCGAGTTGCGATCGTGTCAGCTAATTCTCCATACAGCTAAACACGGTACGCACACTCACTTATTCACGATGCTTGGCAGGACTACCGCAGACACCTCTCAGGCAGACACCTCTCAGGTCCACGTCCCAGAAACGGACGAAGACGTTGCAGGTTCCTCTCTGACTGACAAGAGTCGCCCCAGTTGTTCCACCAGTTGAATTCCAACGCGTCGGCGGCAGCAGCTGCCGGTTCTCTGACAGCAGCTGACTTACGAACTCGGCTACAAGAAACTTTCGAACTCGGCAGTTTGCACGTGGTAGTGGTGGTTATTTAGAGGGACAGTGCTTCCACCTGGCGGTGATTTCGCACTATGGGGGATGGGGTCCTGTTACTAAACTATGCACTGAAAGAACCACCAGACTGCTGCAGCAAGATGGTCAGTGCGGACAGAATGTGGGGGGAAATGGCCAAATGGGGTTTGCACAATTTTTAACTCCAGGATTTGAACCAGCAACCTCCATCTGCTAGTCCACAGCTCTCCCAGCTGAGCTAACTAGGCCCGGCAGTTTGCACTCGGCGATCGGCCCACTTTATACTCCGGGCGCGGGCTTACACAGTGAGGTCCACCTGTTCTGGGTGACGGGGTCAACCGAGGGGGGGGGGAGGGTACCCACAACTAGACCTTAAATGTGGCTGTCACTGCCCCAAACAATCTAACACGACTGCAACCTCCTGTCACTGGCAGTCCTCGCTTAGTACTTTATGTACAGAACTTGCCTTCAGCCCCCCCTCCCCCCCCCAAAAAAAAAGCCTGCGTGGTA
>SMGT01013766.1:127304-152980 GCA_004794575.1 Lanistes nyassanus | reverse complement strand
CGTTTTCAAGAGAACAAATACATCAATGGTGACACAAAGTCCTAAAAGCTCATGAGCTGTCGCCATGTTAGGAATAAGAAAATAAAAGAACAGGAAGATTTTGAAGTATAAGTGCGGTCTAGTATAAGAAACTTGAACTGGAGGAAAATGGGGAGAGAAGGAAGCAAAAAAAAAAAAGGGGGGGGGAAGAAATGGAGGAAGGAGGGAAGAATGAAAAATCTACGAATCCGTACAGTGGATGAGAATAATTAAGACACTCCTTTTCCTCCCCGTCCTCTCGTCCCACTTTCTCTCTCTCTCTCTCTCTCTTTTACCTGCTTTATCGATTTCCTCTTCTTTTTCCTACCGTCCCCATCCATCATCCGTCTCTGTCTGTCTGTCTGTCTGTCTGTCTGTCTGTCTGTCTGTCTGTCTGTCTGTCTGTCCCCACCTCCGAAACACATCACTCTGCTTTTCCTTATTTCTGTCTTCATGGTTGTCAGGGGCGTATCTGTTGAAAATAAAACCAATGGCAAGCACTGAACTTGCACCCCAGTCCAAACATCGGACACCCATCTTTCGGATAACTTTACCATAATATGAACTAAAAAAAAAATACAAGCTGAGGTAGTTAATCCTTTAATTAACAAATGTTATTGCAAACAATGAAAATTATAACTGCACCTTTCTTGTTTCCACTGATGCAAATTACCCCATGATATGATCAAAGTCAGGGTGGTTCTTTTCCGTTTCAACTCTTTCTACACTCAGCAGAGCAAAGCAAAATCACTGAACCCTCCCCGACCTATGTAGGCTCTCACATACGTAAGGCATTAGCCTCGACTTGCTGAACGATTTCTCACAGCTGCCGATGGAAACTGCGATGGTTCCCATTATATCCTAGTGCTTCTCACCCACGTTAATCAGAGACAGATCATACATCTGAAGATTTCACAATCCGAGGTACACTTGTTTGACTTTAATAGAAAGTGCTCATTAACTTCCCTCCACCCCTTCAAGTGGCACCCGTGGCATGTGCCATACCTGCCATACCTTAGACACCAACTGAGTCATGTTGTTATTATTCTCCAATCTTGAAACTATCTTTTTAAAGAGTCTATTTTTTTACCTTTAGCAAGTAGTTACGTCTAAGCTTTTCCATTTTCATCTTGTCTTTCTGTAAGCAAAGTAAACAATTTGCCTTGCCTTTATTCTGCGCTGCAGTCATCCTGTACAGAGTTCTCCTCCCTTACCGTTTGCTAATAACTGTATACCCTATATTGTTAATTATTATTACTTGTTGTTCTTGTTCTCATATAAACTGTGCATTTTTTTGGCTGTTGGTGTGATGCTTCACTGTGAAAGCTTTGCATTTCCCGTCCTTATCATCAAGGAAAGGTAAGACAAGGTTTATTCTTAATCCGGAGACGCATGTAGAGTTTAAAACGACATAGCAAAGTATACAGCATAATTATGCGGAAAATAATAACAAGATGTGAAACAGTCAAGGCGCGAAGAGATTAAAAGAAGGCGAAAACATTCGGTGGCATGCAGGAAAAGAAGAAAAAAGGGTAGGCATGACACAGAGAGAGAGAGAGAGAGACAAGGAAACCTGACAGCCCACTGGACAAGCATAATATTTAATATGATATGTTGGTAATTAATTAACGTATTTTAACATTCTTTATAATAGGTGTCTAATCAACAAGCGTACATTGCTCTGCGGACTTATTATAGGTATTGCAGTTGGCATAGTCTCAATGAAAGCCTTCGTCTGCAATGTTTTAGTATTGTCACAAATGTACTTAGTAAATTTAACTGAACTTCCCAATACGTTTTTCTTTTTACCACTAAAAAGACATACACTTGAAGCCATTTGGCATGACTTAATAAATTGCTTTGCGCTTCATTCTTTTAGCTTTAAAGAAATCACAGATAAAAATGAAATGCTATTTATCCCCAGCGTCATCCGAATTGCATTTTGGACAGACGTTCAGATAGGAGAATGTTGAAAAATCTGTTTTTCGGTACAAGTAAAATGTTCTAAACTTGTTCTAAACTTGTAAATTGTTCTAAAAAAAAGGTTCTAAGCTTCGCGAAAAAAATGCAGTGATCGAAATCGATACGAAACCTATACGAAATCGAAATATAGTTTTGACGCGAGAAGTAAGTCCTTATATTCTGCAGCTCTCGCAGATATCCTTGTCAATTTCGGAGAACAAGCTTGGTCGAACAAATATCTTTAACCTTTCCAAACATTTATGGGTTTTTTTGGGGAGGGAGAGTTTCAAATCCACGGAAACTCTCAACTATTCAGTGTCCTAATCTGTAGTGGACCATATTAACCATCCTTTCCCTCCTCCAGCTTCCCTCTCCTTCCTCCTCATTATCATCATCGTTACTCACTCCAGCATCAATATCTTTGCCTCTTTCTCTAATCACAAACGCACAATGTCTTTTTTTATTTCCCCCTTTGTTACTCTAACTCCAGAATGTTCCGGCATTGTCTGTCTCTGTTGGGCATTAAGGAGGATAAATATCTTTCCTCTTTGTGAAAACTCGCTTTTGCCGGCAATGGACATAAATGATCAGCAGCAGCGACCGGCACAAAAAGACGACAGTGAGAAAGCCTAAGAAATCTCGTGCGTTCTCAAAGATCTAAAGGCAAATCGATTTCTTTGCCTGTTGTGTTGCTTCATGTTTGCTCTCATTTTTCACTTCCTTCTGTGCTTACACTGCAAACATTATCCTTATTGCCTGCACGCCACAAAAGCCGGAACAGGAAATATAAGGAGACGCTTCCCTGTCCGTGTGCGTGCGTTGCGCACATTCATTCATTCATTCATTCATTCATTCATTCATTCATTCATTCATTCATTCATTCATTCATGAGTGAGTGAGTGAGTGAGTGAGTGAGTGAGTGAGTGAGTGAGTGAGTGAGTGAGTGAGTGAGTGAGTGAGTGAGTGAGTGAGTGAGTGAGTGAGTGAGTGCTCACATTTCCTTAGCGCAAATCACACAGAGACAGAAAACAATGGAATCGAAGGGAAAAACCACAAGACAATTTGTCAGCGCCGTCCAGCCCCCTCTTCCCTCTTCGCTCCACCTATGTATTCCTCCCCAAATCTCTTCCCCGTCTTTAACTTTCCTTTTTCAACACCCATTCTCCGACATCGTCGCACCATTCGCAAGCACGGCTATTTCATTTCCCCTGAACTTGCATTTCCATTAAACTCCCCTTTCGTTCATAATGTCTTCCGACGCCGCAGAAATTTCGCTCGACGGTCTCGGTGGAACGGTCTGATTTCCGGGATGCTGTAACAATTACGAGAGTACATATAATGGCACAGTGTTTTCTACTCTCCACCCTCCTTCAACGTACGTATAAAATGTCCATGTAAAAATGTTCTGAGAGCTCCGAGGTAATTGACACCACTTGCCTGGTTTCGGCTCCAGTTGCCTACAAAATGCCAGCAAATTTCTTTCACGTCAGTGACGTGTGCAACTGTTAGCGTCATCAGTGATGGGCGCAATTTTTACTCAGTCGCTGATGTGTGCACCTGTCAGGCGGTCAGAGATCTGTGCGACACACAGCATTTGCTGGCGCTCTTCCCACCGGAAGTGTTTGTCAGTGTGATGCTGTCTTCACGCTTCTGGCATTGCGTCGTCCGTCTTCACCGCTGAGTCCTTCTCGCTGCTGGGGTGTGATGTATGAACCGTTACCGTCCCACCCTGTCCGAGAAGACTGGAAAACCGACAGGTCTTTTTTTTATCGGGCATTTCTCAACGGCCCGGGATTTCCAAAGCGCCAGCTTTGTGCGCGCGTTCAACCAGGTTTCTTTGGAGCGAATCTGGTTTTTTTTTCTCATGTCTTGGATAGTTATTGCACACAAAGGCACATCCATGCACATGCGTGGTTAAGCTCGTACGCACCTGCACACCTTGCGCAGACATTACGATTGCCGTCGGCGTCATTTTCGTCGTCACAATTAGATGATCCACCTCTATAACATTTTTCTTCGTCGTCATGATCTTTGTTGTAGCCGAGCACTTCTCATCGTTCCTTGTCCTTTTCATCTTCTTCATCATCTTTGTCATCATCGATTTCTTCTTCGTTGCTTTGTTTTCTGCAATGATGATGATGGTCATCATCATCACCATCTTCTTTCTTTAAATTTTAATCTTCAAATCTCTCTTACTTTCTCTGTCTTTCTTTCTTTCGTTCTTTTACGAGGATATAATTGCAGTTTCTTAACTGTATGCTAGAATAAACGAATAGACTAATCAATTAATAAACGAATAAATCAATAAATCTGCGTGTATATTATGCATGCGTTATGTATGTATGCATGCAATTTTATGAAATGTTTGTATAATTTGTACGTTTATTTGTTCAAGTCTACAAGTACATACACGTAGAGTACCAATCGAAAGGTCTCTGCACGATTTAGCGACAGCTTAGGAGTGTTTTTGACATCTGTAGCCTCCGGCTCACAATCAACTACACACAACACGGTAAACAGCTGGTTGGGAAAGTCTGCAGGCGCCACTAGTGCGGACTACCTGGTAGCCTAGAGAGCCCCTCCCTTCTACCGGGAAACCTGAGGAAGGTGAGAACAGCCGACGAGTCTGCTGGCGGGCAAGGGAGACGGAATATAGTGAGAGGGGAAAAAGAGGCGGGGGATAGCGTAGGGAGTAAATCACTATTCCATTGCTTTAGCACCCTCCCCCTCCCGTGCGTGCCACTCAAGGGTGCACCCCTTGTCCCTAGTCGGACGTTTTTCGCTTTGGTCTAAAGGATCTCTGGTCGGATCTTACAGACGGGAAGAAACCAGCCATTCTCAGTGGGGAACAGTATACTTTTCGAAAGATTGCCGAAGCATTTTTATAGTCTCTCTGAATCTACACCTCCCTACAGAGACTGAAGGGTGTCTGCTCTTTGACTCCCACCCTACCTCAGCCCTGTCTTGCTCCACCACCCCGCCCCTTGTAGGTGAAGAGGGTGACCAAACAGTAACAACTTGCGTGAGGGCGGGGGAGGGGTGGTAAATGAAAAACTTCCACGTGTTGCTAGTGGGAACAGGAAATTATGCGTCCTGCATGCATAATCTCGCTAAAAAAATATTTTATAGTTCATTTTCGAGCGCATGCTTATACTAAGTCTCTGTTGTCTGAAACGTTGTTTATGGGAACGAAACCGCTTCTGTTTCGGATATCTGAGCATTAAGTGACGTGGACTTTCACAGTAAATAAACTTTCTTAGCAAGGATAGGCTGCATGAGGAATATTTATCTGCCACCCCCCATACCTAAGGCTGCCTGTGTGACAGGCCCATCTTTTGAAGGTTGTGGCCATAGGCATTAGACGTCCACACGAAACCCCCCCCCCCCAGTAAATTCTAATGCAGCCAGGCCCAGGGAACAGTTTCTTGAACACTATGGGCAGACAATCTACTGTAGTTGACCGAATGACGACACAAAGACCACTCGGAAACGGGGCTGTTTGATGAAGATTACGATCTGCCTCAACACGGGAGACCGGAGACCGACAAATCGTCGTTCACAGTCATGCCTCACTCTGGCACTGTTCGTCTGCTGAAACCTCCGCAGATGCCTCACTTTACGAAATTTCAATCGACAGAGTGCGCAATTATTAACTAATTAAGATACTCGGTTGTTTCAGATCTAAAACATCACGTCAGCCTTTTAACTTCAGCAGTTTCAGAAGTTAAGAAAACCAGACAGAATAGCTACAGTCCAGAATGTTTTCAAGAAAAACTGTTTGGGTGAAAATGTTAATGAAAAAAAAAAACCCCCAACAGTCTGCCATATCATACGACAACCTTTAAAAGCAGTTGCACGAACATGGTTCAAAGAGTTGCGTCCCTTGCGTGATAGCAAACGACACGAGCTCTTGTCTGGAGGAGGCGTTTCTAGGTAAGATGTACTGTCTGGAAAATGACAGTCGTAGAAGACAAAGATGCACTTGAATATCGCTTGAATAAGCTTTTTTGTATCTGAATACGTGATTTTGGATGCAGATTTCGCTCATGAAAAGTCAGTGCAACACAGGTAGTCAAGGACATTTCTCGAGAATCCGACCTCTTCTCTTCCGAGCTTAGTGATCCGTATCACGGCAGTCATACCAAACTGACGATCTACTATATATGTCTAGTATATATAGCTGCCATGCCAGAGGCCGGGCACTGTAGGGAACAGTACTAAAATCGGTGTCAGTACAATGTGACTGGGTGAGACGGAAGCCTGTGTTGAGACACCAGTCCCACGTGTGACAGCATTTTGTGTAAATTTATGTACTTAAATTTTTAATGCCATTTATTTCCATGCTGAGATAATGTAAAGTTGTGTGTATAATAAAACAACAGACAGCAGTACAAAGGAATCATTTTATTCTTCTTGTTCTTCTTAACAACAACAACAGACAGCAGTACAAAGGAATCATTTTATTCTTCTTGTTCTTCTTAACAACAAAAACAACAACAACAACAACAACAACAGACAGCAGTACAAAGGAACAAGCTAGCTTATATTAGCTCAGCCCTGTGTGATGACATAACCAGATTTCCAAAAGAAAAACGACTGTCATTGACAACGTGAGAAATTATTTAAAATTACATATGAATACAAAAATAAGACAGAGGTAGAGAGAAAGAGAGGTGAAAGGTCATTTACTTCCACATCAAAGCAGCATCTCTCAGTAGGACACTCGGGCCACAGTCAGTGCCGGGGATTTCCGGGGAATACTATATTGGATGTTTTGTATTTCTTTCTAGACGACGAAGAAAGGAGAATAATTGGTATTATTTCGTAGTCTAGTTAGCTTTAGCTTTGGTGTAATCAGGTTAGCTTTAGTGTTAATGTAGTTACGGCTACGAGCGATGTAAATCAGCAGCGGCAGCTGTGCTGCTGTCATCCGAGAAGTTTTTCATCTACTTCGTTGGGAGAAGCTTTGTGCATCTTTCCTAGACGCCTTTGTGTTCTAGCCGATTCTGAGGCAAGATGGAGCCGACGAAACTTTCCTCTCCGAGTACAACAAACAGTGGCATATGTGAACGGAAATCTGACATGTGACATTCGGCCTTTGACTATGTATACAGGGCCCATTGTGCGACTGTCCGACACCGCTAACGAGAGAAGTCCTTTTCAAGGCTACTTTTCACCAGACAAGAAAGCGAGCCTTCTACGCTGATTCCGCTGGCAGCTCGAAGCGCAAATCAAAACAAAGGTTCATTCTCAAAAATAGGATTTATGGGGTGTGCGAAGTTCTCCATGACTGTATGTTAATATCAGTGCATGTCAGACCGTTCAACAGATACGCGACCCCCGCCCCCCAACCCCTATTCACCTTGTCTCTTCTCCTCTTGAAAGGCTGGCGATAAGTTTGGGTTAGCACCCAGAGGCTAATGCAGGTATTACACTGTTCGACCGAGTAAGTTGGAAACTGGACAATAAATGAGCACACCTTTCTGCAACAAAGACTTCATCTGATTGCGATGCAGAGGTCCATCCCGCGAGCTCACCTGCTTCACCTGCACCAAACTGTAGAGAGAGATCGGGGTTTGCGCAGATGTGATTTTTTTGTAAAGATCAAATCTTATTTTGGTTTTGGACGGCTAGCCTTGTGTTTTATTTACTACCGTTTTCAGACACTTCGATCAAATCTTCTGAGGTGGGTACAAGTGCAAAGCTCAGGCACGATATAGGCATGGTCTGACTGCACGTGAATTTCTCATGGTGAACTCCATCTCAGAGTTGAAAGTTCACTGCACAAAAGTGTACAAACCTGGTCGAAATTTAGCGTTAGTTCAAAAATGAAGCCCTTAATTGTGCACAGTCTGGTAATAAAAGCTATTGACCCCTGTTAATATTTGTTATTGTTGCTTATTGAAGTTAAAACTAGTAAACAACGGCTTTTGTGCTCCAGCGATCTCGGTCTTGCAAAAGCCTACTCTACACATGCGCACATACACACGCACACACAGATAAGCCCACGCGCGTGCGTACACACAACTATTTTAAGATGCTTACCTCTCCTGTTCCCTGTATATCATCATCTTCCGCCGGTTCGCAAAAGCATATTTACCTACTGCAAAAACAACAGGGAGTGCGATGCTGTGTGATAACAGAAACTTTCTGCTGCTTATAGAACCCCCAGCGAAGAGACAATACCACCATCGATGTGCACTCGTTGACTGCGTCAAACCCTTTGCATAGCCAGTGGTGCCGGACCCGGGACTTTCTGACTGACGTGTCTTCATGAAGCTAAGTCCGGCATCACACAGCTCTACAACGCTGAACGAAAACTCGGTGAAGAATTAATTCGGTCGGTCAATCGAATGTTTCTTCGCTCGCAAACCGTATCAGAGTACTAATAGTATTGTATCGTTTATATATATATATATAGATTATATAAGCTCCACTCCTTTGTGATTAAAAATATCTGATGCAATCTGTTAATGAAACGCACATCATAGAACAATTTAACCTTTTTCTAATCGCCGCGGATAGAAACCAAAGTAAACTGAGCATCGAATTAATCCTGCAAATGGTTCCCGTGTGTAAGCGGGCGGTAGGAACCCGCAGGAAGGGAATCTGTAGACTGTGCCTTTCTTTGTCTGACAGCTAAGCTCCTCGGGCGTCTCTGTTCTAGTTTTGATGCTGTTTGTCTCTGGAAAGGATTAAGGTGGGTCTTAGGAAAGAGCGGAGTGCTGCGCTCAGGTCCAAGGGAAACAGGCCAGGGACTGCGTTCCTTGCTCTGCAATTAGCGACGGTACCTGCTGGCCGTCTGGTGTTTAGAGGACTCTGGCTTTGGAGCTGGTGTCTCTTTCTGCGACTTCTGAATGACTGCACGTGCAGCGTCTGTTCGTAAAAATGCCATTGAGCTTTCTTGTTGTATGTATAAATGCCGTTGAGCTTTCTTGTTGTATGTATAAATGTCATTGAGCTTTCTTGTTGTATGTATAAATGTCATTGAGCTTTCTTGTTGTATGTATAAATGTCATTGAGCTTTCTTGTTATATGTATGTATGTCATTGAGATGCGTTCGTGAAAGAGACACGGTATTACGTTATCACTCTTTAGTTCTCTCTCTCTCTCTTTCATTCCGTCCACTTGTTTCCTTACTTACGCAGACCGCCATCCTTCTGCGCTCGCAAAATTGCCCTAAAATGTCTGAATAAATTGTCGTCTGAGCAGACGAGGCTTTGTTGTTGTTGTTGTTGTTGCTGCTGCTGCTGCTGTTGTTGTTGTTGTTGTGTTTTTTGTTTGTTTTTGTTTGTGAGAATTCCTCAAACTGCCCATCCCGACTTTGTTTCATGGTTTACTCCCTCTCCGTGCTTGCATCCAAGCAAACTGACTGACTGACTGACTGACTGACTGACTGACTGACTGACTGACTGACTGACTGACTGACTGACTGACTGACTGACTGACTGACTGGTTGGCTGGTTGGTTGGTTCGTTGGCTGGCTGGCTGGCTGAGACCGACTGACTGACTCGCTCGCTCCTCGACTGCTCGCTCGCTCGCTCGCTCCCTTCTCTCTCTGTTTTTCTGTTCTGCTTTGCTGAAGGTAAACTGCAGTCTTGTTTTCTCATGGGAAACTAACATCGTCCTTCAAAGCAGACTGAAAATTATCATCAGAAAAAATCTAACTTTCACATCCAGCTGCGTCTGATAGGTCTGCTTGGAACTGGGAGCTATACTACAGTCTGGAGCGAACAAAACGGACGTTCTCTTTATGGCAGTTTGACATAACCGTGTTTATCTAGGCAGCGCTCCTAAATCTCCAATGCAGATTCCAGAGGATACCTGTTCCTTTAAATAGATGTCTGCGAACGGTTTTATCCGGCCACTAAAACTGCCGCGTTTAGCTCTTAGAGCAATACCAAACTCAGGGAAGCGTTTTTTGTCCAGGTTCCTTTTTAGAATTCGTCGTTTACTTGAGTATTAACTCAAGTTCTTGGAACCCACGATATTCGCATTCATTTGCTTGTTGCTCCCCCCTCTCCCTCCCATACTTGCACGCATTTCTTTCTTTTTCTTTCTTTTTTTTCATCGCCGTCCCAGTCCTCGTGATTTCAGACTAAAAATGTTGAGATCAAATGAAGGCAGGAGAAGATAGCCAGAACGAACAAAACATACAAGAAACTCGTCAAAAAGGTTTCCAAACAGCTTGGAAACGGAACTGTTGAGGTTTGGGACTAAGTCATTTGAAAGCTGATCAGCCGAAATCATTCTGCGTCCTAAAATGGCCTGACTTTCGCAAGACTTTCGATGAGCTGTTTTGCCCGCTTCCTCGGGGTCAAAAATAGCCAACCATTTTACTGCTTCGCAACATATACCAAACAGTGCGACTTAGGTAAATAATAATTAACTCTGCCCAGAAACGGACATCCTATGCACAGGACAGCTTGCACGAATCTTGGAGTTCGCAAGGGCTGGAGGATAACGGAGTTAAAGTTAGAAAGACATGAGAGAGATAGCCACTGGGGAGACGGTGAAAAGAGAAGATGGGGAAAAAAGAGAGTGCAGGGGAAAAGAGAGGATAGGGAAAAAGAGAAGATAGGGAAAAAGAGAAGATAAGGAAAAAGAGAAGATAAGGAAAAAGAGAAGATAGGGGAAAAGAGAAGCGAGAGAAGGAGTGAAGAAGCGCGTGTATCAGAAAGAAATGGGACGCTAGCTTTGGGTGAACGTGATGACTCCGAGTTAGAAATCAAGTAAGCCAAATGAGACAAAACAAACACGGTACAGAAAACCGGGGCAGCAACACACCAAACTAGTCGCTAAATGAAATCCCAGACATCCTTGAGCACCCCTATCGTATTTAGGAGCTAGGAACGCTCGAGACTGATTTACCGATCTGCAAGCTTGACGCCACCAATGTAGTTGTACGGACCACGACGCTGCGACTACCGTAAATTGTTTTCACAGCTCTTGAAGCGGCAGGAACCGATGAAGATGGCACAGTGGTTTAGTCACTGTCTTTAGAGTACAATTTTACTCTGTGACAACCGTAACCTTACTGACCCTTTCTCCGAAACTGGGGGGAGTGTTCGAAGTTTCTTTTTTCTTTTCTTTTCGTTTTCTTTCCTTCTTACTGTCATTTTCTTTCTTTCTCTCTATTTTTCTTTTTTTCCTTTTTCTTTCTTTCTATTTCTTTCTATTTCTTTCTTTCCTTTTTCTTTCTTTCATTCCTTCATTTATTCTTTCTTCCTTTCCTTTTTTCTTTTCTTCTTTCTGTTGTTTCTTTCTTTTTTCTGTCCTTTCTCTTTTTTTGCGGGGCTTCTTTTCGCTGACTCTCCATGCAGCTGAGGGGTAATGCAAAAAGGTCGCGTGCCTACTCTGGCCTGAAAAACATGGACATAAAGCAGACCTGTAACACCGGGCTGTGCGGAAAACACGAACATAAAGCTTGAACAGAATCTGCATTGTAGCTTCGTACGCTTCCACACGATGGTGAGCGAGACCGCTTCCTTGGGATTCTAGACAGGTGATCAAATATTACGGTTGTTTGGAATCATCTTAGAAAACACTTTTCCGACTGACTGGCAATTGTGGATGACGCCAAAGATTTGTAGCTGACAATGCTAAAGAGAATTGTGCAACTAACTTGCCGAAGACATGAAATGAGGCGAATTTAAGGTTGTAATAAAATAAAGCACCTATAATAATCAATGGAAAGAATGCAGGGCGATACTGTAGCATTTTAATGACTAATGTAGTTAGGACAGTCTATGCAATGATAAGTAGTACATAGAAAATATGTAGTGCAGTCAAGACGTTGGTTGGTTGGTTGGTTGGTTGGTTGGTTGGTTGGTTGGTTGGTTGGTTGGTTGGTTGGTTGGTTGGTTGGTTGGTTGGTTGGGTTGGTTCGTTGGTTCGTTGGTTCGTTGGTTCGTTGGTTCGTTCGTTCGTTTGTTCGTTCGTTCGTTTGTTCGTTCGTTCGTTCGTTTGATTGTTATTTTGTTCTTGTGTTAGTTCGTTGGTTACGTTGCTTTCATTGGTTGGTTGTCTTTTTCTTAATTGCAGATTACTGTTATAAGAATTATGACTTGCTGCGATGCACTATTTTTATACAGGTCGCGGCACGAAAAAAAGAAAAAAGAAAACCCTATAATGTGTGTGGGGAGGGAGTCTAAAGAAACCTGTCTCAAAAACCAATTTGTGAACGTGGGGTTGGAATGCACGTGCACACTGTTGCACTCTATCGTCTCTTCCTGGGGGCTCGGCATCTCCACCTCGCAGGTCTCCTATTTTCCCTTATCCGCGCCCCTGCTCTCGGACTTGTAGCCCTGTGATTTCTCTCTCTAGCGTTGAAGTCTAGAATGATCTCTAATGCGGATTTCCTGTGTGTGTTTTCCTTGCGTCACTAAACTCACGACACCGAAAGGAAAAGGGGCAACGCCCACATGAGATACGGTTGCCAGATCATCATGCAGGTGAACTGGCAGCAGGAGGCACCTCCTGGAATTTTAGAGAAACTGTGTTCTTTTATCTGTAGGATCTATCTGCAAGATCGTCTTCTAGTACGACACACCTTTGAACTTTTTTTCCAGTTAGGTAAGGAATAACAGAAGCACCGTAATTAAAGGGGAAAAAAAGAGAACGGCCTCTTGCAGCCGCGTATAAACTTTCAAGATCTCGGCTTTTCTTTCTCGCCAGTAAAACTCGTTGAAAGGTCTCTTTATTTCTGTTTCCTAACCTCGGCGCCAAAATAAAGTCAGCACCCACGATCCAGGTCGAGGTAACTCTTGGAAAGTGAGCAGCAGATGGGGTGCATCCATAGCAAAATAATAACACCCAGCATCAGCTAGTCATATAGACTCCAACAAACGTACTCCTGGCGAAAGGGAAGGTATTCAGAAAGACTGCTGCTTTCTACTGCAAGAGATTTGGCGAAGATTACCGTTCTAAGATTGAATAACTAAAACAAACATAGGGGATATATGTTTTTCTCTTCCTGTTCTATTTGCGTATATCTTCCCCCAACCCCGCCGCTACGTTCTGACCGCTTGTTTTTCACCACGTCCCAGGACACAACTTCAAGCTCCTGAACATTGCATTTGAGGCTACTCGTCACCAGGTGGAGCAGTGGCAGCGCTTGGTATCAACTTGTCTTTCTCAGACCGCCAAAGACTTCTAAAGATCGCCAAATACCGCCAATTATAACCAAAGAACGCCAAATACCACCAGATGTAACCAAAGAACGCCAAATACCGCAAGATACTACCAATGAACGCCAAATACCGCCAGATGTAACCAAAGAACGCCAAATACCACCAGATGTAACCAAAGAACGCCAGATGTAACCAAAGAACGCCAGATGTAACCAAAGAACGCCAGATGTAACCAAAGAACGCCAAATACCGCCATATATAACCAATGAACACCAAATACAGCCAGATATAACCGAAGAACGCCAAACACCGCCAGATGTAACTAAAGAACCCCAAATGCCGCCAGATGTAACCAAAGATCCCCAAATACCTCCAAAGATAGCCAAAGAACCCCCAACACAACCCACGCTATGGTGCCAGGTAATCGCTAATACAAAATGAATACTGTAGTGGAAATAAACCCTTTAACCACAGCCGTTACTTCATTCTGTCTCCTTCTCTCCCCAACCCCTCCCACCCACACTCACCGAAAACACGTCTGCGTCACCCCTCCCACTCAATCCCCGGCGAGAAGTAAACGCTTCCTATTAGGCTCTCAGTCAGCCCACAGTCAGCTGACCTGCTTCAATGCCTTCACTGCCTGATGGAGAGATTACAAGCCAGCTTTGTGGCATGCGTACCTCTCTTCCTCACCTTTTCCCTACATCACGAGCTCTAGGAGGATAAGACTTCACGATAAGTGTCGCGGTATCTGCAGAAGCGACTCCGATAAAACTGTTTCTGCAGACTCAGCCACTCATACGCTGCTTCAGATTTGGGCTGTAATAATAATAATTATTATTAGTATAAAAACAACAACACTAATACTTTTAATAGTCTTTATAATGTTCTGTAATCTCTTGCATAATTGTCTTTATTATAATTTGCAATGTCTTCATGTACGTATGCTGTCTTTATTGTTATTTGCAATGTCTTCATGTACGTATAGTGTCTTTATTGTTATTTGCATGGCTTCCTAAAGCAACATTTACATAAAGCATCTTCCACATAAAGAAACAGTCCTGAGTATGGAGCACTCGCTTCTGTCTTGCTGTTAGCTCGCACTATTAGGCCGAGGAGAGGGAAGTTAAGGGGAAGTTAGGAGAATGACCTTGTGATGATGTGGGTGTTCTGGACTGCTGTTTTTAAAGTGTTAGCTTCCTGCTAGCTAGTTCAGGTGGTCCTTCTGGTGCCCTGGTAGCGGGCTTCTAATCGCAGTTTTAAAAGTGAGATGTTGCCCCCCCCCCCCTTGAGCTTGCAGGGAACAAAATGTCACTGCCTTCAGGTCCTTAATCAAATGGTTCTGTGTGCAAGACAGCCGAATAGCTGACTTATTCCTGTCATGGAGGAAATTCTAGAATAAGTTCATTGGATTTCACTTGCACGAAAAGCGAACTGCCTAGTTTTCCGTCGTTACTCCGTAATAATTTAGTGATTCGGTCGTCACGGGAGCGAAAAAAATTATTCCAAGTTCGCCGAAATAGCATTTTCAGAGATAGAAAACAGAAACTGCTATTCGGATATAAATTTAGTGCAGTTTACGCGCATAAGGGGCCTGATCACGAAACACGTATCCTCGGGGTGTTCGTAGTGAAATGTTCTCCCTGCTGACTATGATACACAAAAATACATAAGTTAAGTTATCAAAAAAATTGCTGGCAGGAAGTAAAATGTCGCTACCTTCAGGTACTTATTCAACTCATCACAAATAATTATGCAGGCCTGTTCTTTGTGAAAAATACGTAAAGAGAAATTAACGTCTAATACAGCACAGTAAAAGAGACGGTTATATTTGCAAGTCAGCAGCGTATAGTTTCATATAAGGACATGAGAAAAAATATACATATTAATTATACAATCATAAGCATAAACATTTTGAAACTGCACGCGTCATTACACATTTTTCCGTCCCTGTTCAAGAAGCCATGCAATGTTTTCCTGCGTGCTTGAGAGGAGCGAATTACTAGAGCAGTGAACTGGCATCACGACTTCATGGAAGCATGTGTTTGGCTCGTTTGTCCAATTACATTTTCTGCCTCATTTACATGCCCTCTAACCCCAAACGCGCGCGCACGCATTCTTTCTTTCTCTCCCTCTCTCTCTCTCTCTCACACACACACGGTCGAGGGCGCGCACGCACGTACGCACGTACGCACGCACGCACGCACGCACGCACGCACATACACAGACAGGAAAAAGGTCTACAATTCCTGTTTTCTCCTATACTTTGCTTCAAACGTGGTGATTCAGGCTTCGAGCTCTGCGGCGCGTCTGTCAGCCATGAGACTGGTGCCATCAGACTTTAATTTATGGCATGAAACAGCGCCTGCATGGCCCGAGGTACGTGCCCGAGTGTTTGACACACAGGCATGTGCTTGCATCGTTTGTGTTTGTATGCACATGTGTGTGTGTGTGAGAGAGAGAGAGGGAGGAAGGGAGCGAGAGAGATATATAGAGAGAAAGATAGAGACTGATTCATAAGGAGGATGGAGGAATGACGTTTGCTAGCTCAATGTGTTTTACAGTCTTCGTGCACATTCCTATTATTCTATTATTCTTTCCCCTGTACTTCACCTTACATAATTTAGTTTATGTTGAACTTTCTCCTTATCAGTATTGTTATTCCCAAATGTTTACTGCACTTGCGCAAAATTACCTGTGTTTTTCAGAAGAACAGAGAGACAGTGAGAAAAAGTGTGTGATTAGATGTGTATGTGTGTCTGTGTGTGTGTGTGTCCGTGCATACATGAGCGCGAACATGTGCGTTTCACATCATCTGTGCAAGTGTATTTTATTTTATCCCTCCACTTCAACTTGCATTCTTTATACTGAAGCTTCTTATAGCCAGAACATTGTGGGGCAGCTGTTATTATTTTTTTTCCCCGTAAGAGAGCTCCTACTTCTGTGTGCCTCCTCACACCTGATAAGCTTTTTCCTGCGGTCACGCCAAGTTTCGTAAAACGGCTAGAAGAAAGAACGCTGCTGTCAGCAAAAAATGGAAAAGGGTTTCCTTTTGTCTTATTCTGCGTGGACTTAACATAGCCTGTATTTACAATGTGGTATTCTTGGTTTTTCTTTCTGTTTGGTTTACGAATGTTTCTCGTTACGATAAATGTTTTAGAATCTGCACTTATATACCTGTCACGTCTAAATGCGTTCTGTGGTTTTGCAGGTTCCCTGTTTGCGCAGTGTTTGACAGCCCTCTTGAACTCTTTGAATCTGGAATCTGGAACTCTTCAAACCCAGGCGCGTTTTGTCGAACACTGCACGGAGCCGATACAATGCATGGCGATCCAGAATGCGTTCGCATGTTCGCCACAAGCTGACGGAATACGTACAACCTGAGTTTTGCATTCTCTTCATTCGCGTTCAGTGTCAAAGATTGGTTGGTTGGCTGGTTGGTTGGTTGGTTGGTTGGTTGGTTGGTTGGTTGGTTGGTTGGTTGGTTGGTTGGTTGGTTGGTTGGTTGGTTGGTTGGTTGGTTGGTTGGTTGGTTCATTCGTTCGTTCGTTCGTTCGTTTGTCCGTTCGTTATTTTGTTCTTGTGTTAGTTCGTTTGTTACGTTGCTTTCTTTTTTCTTTTCGTGTGTTCGTTCTTTTGTTCTCTTTCAGTTTTTCCGTCGGTACCATTGGTTCTTCGTAAACCTTTGTGGCGTTTTGCTTAATTAAAATTTAAACTACTGTTAAATATTTCTCGTTATTATACAAATGCCACAATGACGATAGCAAGCAAACAGTTGCCATTCCCCGTACTTTTTTTTCGATAATGTACTACATGTACACTGCTTGTACATCGACTGTCACACAAGCGTGTCGAACAAGAATATAGAACATGCAGTAGCAGCCTGTAGCGTATTAAGTGCTTCTTACATAAAAAATAACGTACATTTGTTTCGGTTCTCGTCATGTTACCATACTGTTAAGTGTGTGATCTTCCCTCCCCCACTCCCACAACCTTTTTGTAAGAGTGGCGGATCTCCGGCACCCTTCTGGTTGCAAATAGTTTTCGTATCTCCCTGTTGCCTATAAGACAGGTTGTTTTTCAAGACCTGTTGGCTCCCAGTTCGAGTTAAATCCCTTTCAACAGTCTTTCTCTTCCCACAGTCAGTTAACTGGAAGAAGAAAAATCGGGTGGCAGACAGCATAGAAGGTGCAGGAAGAAATGAATTCAGGGATACGTCTGGACAAGAAGTTTTCGTGAATTTCGAACATGAAAAAGAACACAGTTGTGGATATGACTGTTTGCTGTTGCCAGGGAACAGAGGGGGGGGGGTGTCTGACGTTAGCCGTTGAGTTGCTGGCGTCTTGCCCAGCTAATTACTGAGGCGTAGGCTGCCATTCTGTGGGTCAGATTAAACGATTCTGTGCCAGATCGTCTGCCTCACAGAGAGAGAGAGTGCAGAGTAAAAAGATGAGGGATGAGGCAGATAGAGAGACAAAGGGAAGACAAGGGAAAGAGAGAAAGGATGGTAAAGGTAGAAGATATCCTGTGACTTTTTTGGGTCGTAAGGAGTTGTGGGGAGTACGAGAACCCCGATCTTTTTTGTGGGCCAGCATCGTGAGGAGGTGGCCATCTCCTCTTCCCCGATTTCTTACCTTCCCTTAACCCATGGGGTCAGGTAACCATTCACAGCTGGGTGAGTCGGGGGAGTGTGCTGGGGAGCAGGAGTATCGAACCAGTGCCCGTCGGGTTCGGAGGCCGTCCCTCTAACCTTTCGGCCATCAGCTTCCCCAGAGAGGACAGATGAGGGGGAAAACGAGAGGGAAAATTAAAGAGAGAGGAAGAGAAAAATATAAGGGGGAAGGAGAAAGACAGTGAGTGAAAGAGTGTGGGGACAAGGACAGGCAAAGACCGGGGTGGGAGGAGAGATTGGGGTGCAAGGGGTTCATTATGACTAGGATGTACCGACTTCATTATTATTGAAAAACAGAAATTTTTTTATTCCTTCTCTCTATGACGACGCTTTCTAACAAAAATACTTGTGGTGGATTTGTAGTCCAGTTTACAGCAGGTGGCTACACACATAAAGTGCAGTCATGCACTGAACTTCCCAATGACAACGATGACGACGAGGATGATGATTATGATAATGAGGACGACGATGATGATTGTGATGATGAGGACGACGACGATGATTATGATAATGAGGACGACGATGATGATTGTGATGATGAGGACGACGGTGATGACTATGATAATGAGGACGATGATGATGACGATGACAATGACGCTGGTGGTGAGAACATTCTACCCTCTGGCACCTGAAGGTGATTTACACCGACAAAACATTGAACTGATTGTTGCTTTTGTTGCATAGCATCCCACGTTCACATCTACCTTGTATGTTTCTGGCTTCATATATATATATAATTATAAATATATATAAATATATATATATATTGTAATATAATATACATTTACGTTCTTCTAAGTTAAGATTAGACAGGTTAGCTAGCTCCGTGACTTGAAGTCTTAATATATCACCTGAGCTGTTTATCAGAGATGATTTTTCGTTATAATGTTTTTAAAGGAAGGGAAGGAATCGCGAAGGAACGCGTCACCAAATTTGACCGAGCTGCAAATGAAACCCACAAAACCAGATCCCTTTCTCTGGCGTCAGTAAACATAGTCTTCCGAATGGCTGCCTTGTCTTTGAGGCATGCTTGCAACTTTTTTTTTTTGGCCGGGAATCATGAATGACAATGCAAGTAAACGATAGCTCGGTTTAACCACATTGGAGCACCATTTCGTGAAATGAGAGGGAATTTCATCCCCTTTGAATAATACACGATAACACGGAAGCCGCACAATCCACGGTGCTTCTCGTCGTGGTAATGAATTTAGATGACAGATGAAGCCACTCTCCCTTATTTGTTTTTAGGGGTTTCCTTGTCCCTACTCTCCCCCATTCCAAACCTGACCCTATCTGCTCTAAGGCAATGAGACATTTTTGCCCAATGCTCACTTTCAAAGGCGTTTTAAAACACGCATGTTTTCGGTGTGATTAAATAACCGAACATGAAATCAAATAATGACATTTGATCGGCCAAATTTTTCCCGACATTTGCAATGGCATATACTGCACGTTGATGTTATCTTTAACAGATTGGCATTTTTATTTAGGACGATTTCGAGCACAATTGCTGTTCTAAAAACCAAATCAATGGATACTTCTTTTGCGACTGCTGCCTTTCACTGAGCGCACGAATTTAATTTCCAAATCTGAATGAAAAACGGCCTTCCATTCAAGAGACGCTAGTTTTTAAATAGCGGCGTTCTCACCTGCGCACAAAGTCTTATCAAAAACGAGGACCATTGACGCGCCTCGTTATAATATTTTCTGGGCTGTCCTACTTCCCTATTCAAAAGGAATGTTACTTCTGTGTTTAAAATGTTTTCTTTTGTGTTTTGAGATTGCTGTACAGTTTTCTTTATATATTCGACGGTTGATTCGTTTTGTAATTAATGTATGTTTTGTCAAAGCTAAAAGACGCCACTGGCTTATAGCTGAATAAAATAAATATAATATAATATAAAATATTGATTAAAACCATTCAGATGTCAATATATCCGAGACGCTATGATGTCATTGCTGTATCTATTGCCTTTGTTGCCGTATATGAAGACTCTGACAACCTTTGCCAAGAGACAGTTGTTTTCTAATAGGGTGCAGAAAACGCTTTTTGTGGGTAACTGGGATTACTGGTAAAGTCATAACGAACTGCCTCCCAGCTATTTTGCCCCGAAAGATGGACTGTGTTGACAGTGTTCTAAAGGTAAGGGAGATATTCTGCGGGGATATTGTGTATACGTTGCCAGACTGCTGGTGTTATTCTTTTCCAGGGTACAGATAGTGATCTGTATACGAAACTTAAATAGAGTTCAGGATCTATGGGACTGGCAGAAAAGAATAAGCCTATGATACATGTCTGACCATCCATACTTATTATACAGATTATTTCTGACATACAGTGCCTTCACCAAAGCTGTGAAAAACCTGTCATAATACGAGTTGAAACATGCAGAGAGAATGATGTCATAAAACAGTTGAGTACAGTTAATGGACAGCTATGGGGGGCTAGTGACGTAAGAGTGGTAAAGCTTTCATCAAAAGACCAGCAACGTGTGCTCAGCATTTTCACGAGCGTTACTGATGTGTGTAAACATATCGCTGTCGTCAAAACCCGGCTAAGCAGACTGACTGTCACATGATCGTAAGCTGCGCGTGTGGTATAGTGTCAGAAAGTCGGTGAAGCAGACATACTGGTGCACAGAGCGTGAGCGATGGGTACGGACAGCAGGGTCATCAATAAACCTGTCACGCATGACTGGGTTTGCGGGTAGGGGTGGGGGGATGGGAACAGACGTCGTCTCATGCAGAGTACCGGCCAGAAGCAATCCTTGATCGTCCGCGTAGATTCGTTGTCGTAAAGATGTGGTTTAAGCCCGGGCGGATTTTCTGAGCTAGTTTTAGACCCTGGCACGTGAATGAGGCGATTGTTAAGCGCCAGGTGTCGCCTGACGCCCACGCTATAGCTGAAATAAATGAGTGTGTTGCATAAATTTCCTCCCATGTTTCTTCCCAAAGGTGTTGCAGCCCCTGCCCGTTTTGCTGCAAGCGAGGGCGCAGGAGGACAAGTTTGGCGGTTACAAACAGAAGCCATTTTCACTCTCTCTTTGCTAATTCGCCGTCTAGGCGTTTTAAAGCCGCTTCAGGTGTAGGAAGTCTTGTAGCTTATATTATTAGCTGCTTGAAAGGTAACCACGGCAAGAGTAGCGCATGCGCAGCTGATGCGTACCTTCAGTGTCACGGAAAAGTGCCATGTAACTACAGAGGTGTTGGTGAGTACGCTAGTTCGACTGCCCTGAGCGATGACGAAGCGCTAAATTTAGAACGCTGAGCTTTGGTCGGTCCGCGTGTTTGAAAGTTAGTGGACATATTCCATCACATCGACTAACAGAGAACAGTGCAGACGGACTGAAGGACAGCTGACCTTACTGGCGCAACGTACGTGTGCCTAGACACGGTAGCAGAACCCTTCATCTGCACTGGGAGGCTCAAAGAGGATCGACCTGGTTTTTGTGTTAGCCCTTCTGCCCAGACGGAAGGTAGGCTAAACCTACCCATGGGAGTGTTTTCTATGTTGTAACCCATGTTTATTTTGCACTAGCACTGAATACTATAGTAATGCGTGCGCCTAGGGTGTTCTTGCTGTGTGTTTTCGAGGCTAGTTAAAGTCAGCGCCTCCTGTTGAAGCGTCTGAACCCCGACTGTGAGACGGCAGCTGCTACGTCAGTACACGTGCCATGTGTTCCCGCTGGCAGATCAAGCTGGGACAGTCCTTGAAGTTCTCGCCGCTAGAGTGTGGAGGAGAGAGAGATCCCTGCAAGTGAGAGATCTCGAGTGTGATTGTCTCTGTTGATCATACCTGTTACCTAGGCTGAGTACGCCCTAAATCAATTTTGAGGATTGACTGAGAAAGTAGTGATTTCCACGACTGCGAACTTTTATGTTAGCGTAGCGCGTCCCAGAAGAGTGACCTGTGTGGATAGATACTAAATCAGAGATCGAATTGTGGAACTTTGTTTGAGATGTCGACTTTTCTGGGTGCTAGACACCAGAGGCTTGGTGCCTATAAAGTCTGAGACACTAGAGATTACTGTGTATGTCGTCATAATACAGCGCGACTATTGCAAAGGACATACGTTAGGTTGGGGAACTGATAGGAAATGCTAAATAATAAACAGACTGTCCTATTTACTCTCTCTTTGAAACCCTTTGCGGATAATTACTTTTGATAGTAAGCCTGTGTGACAACATTTTGAAACCCTTTGTGAAAAACTACTTTTGATAGTAAGTATGTGCGACAACACTTTGAAATCCTTTGTGGGTAATTACTTTTGATAGTAAGTCTGTGTGACAACACTTTGAAATCCTTTGTGGGTAATTACTTTTGATAGTAAGTCTGTGTGACAACACTTTGAAATCCTTTGTGGGTAATTACTTTTGATAGTTATTCTGTGTGACAACACTTTGAAATCCTTTGTGGGTAATTACTTTAGTTTTTAGTCTGTGTGCAAACACTTAAGGTGCAGGAGAACCAGAGAACAGTAAGCGGCTAAAAAGATTGATTGGCTCAGGACATTGATCAGATCTGAAGAGTTGACTTTTAGTGTAAACATCTAAGAATAGGAGCCGCGATTGGTTAGTATTGTGATATTTTCGATAGATGAGATAGTTTGTGTACACGCTCTGCGATTTGTGGGAGTTTAGTGGGAAGCCGCTGTGTACGTAAGAATTGTTAAGTGCGTGTGTATCACAGAGTGCGAGCATTACTTTAATAAATAAGGCTGGGTCCTGTTTTAGGAGAACTACATCGTCTCATGTCTTGTCTTTGTGTTTGTGAGGAGTCGGACGCAAGACCAGCACGCCCCACTCACCCTGGTGAGTGTAAGGTGGAGTGATCGAGTGGTGAGTGACATTCAGGCATGCGCAATGATAAACGTCCACGCAATGTGCGCAGAGAAGCGTTTTGTAGACATCAGAGGCCCTACTATTAACTGTCCGACCTGCTTATCATCTCTCGTGACTCTCGCGTCTACAGAATGTTTTTTTTTTTGTTATTTTTGATTGGTCGGATGAGAGTAGAGAAGATAACACCGCCAAATGAGCTTCGTGGTGTTTACGGATGAACATTGACCCGAGAAAAGTCCCCAGAGCTATGCTGACCTCAAGCATAATGTTCAGCTAACCACGCTGAACATTTCACAACGCGATCACCTTCTCGTGTGTCGAAACTGTAATCTCTTCTCCCTCCTTCCCCCCCCCCCCAAAGCCCTGTTCTGATCTACCGAACTAGCCGAAGAGAACGAATTAGTGCGCAGCTCAGTCCGCAGAGCTGACTTCAGTAGCTGGCAAATTCGAAGCGATGTAAACGCAAGCTTCTGTGTTGCTCCGAGTTCCGTCCCTCCACACGAAAGAGCTACCAATCTCCAGACACACCTCTATGCCAGCTTCGAACCTCATGTAGCACGACATTCAAAGCTCTTAAGTCCGTTCAAGCACTTCGCGCATCCTAATTTTTCACGTCTCGATTTCCAGACTTCGACCCAGTTAGCCAATGCTTGTAGAACACGACTCAAGCTATTCTCCCGCCATCGCGCTGAAGAAAAATGTTTTTGTGTGGCAAGGACACCAGGAATAATTGAACTTCTTTCTCTAGCAGAAGAGAGAGACAAAAATTCAAGGGGAAGTCATCAGGGTGCAGGAAGGCTGAGATAGATTGACAAAAAATGGGAAGATGCAGGTCTCATTTATTCCAGTAAAAACCCGAAGCGAATCACAGCAATCTCTAGCTCAAGATGTCAGGATATTTAGTTTCTTGACCCCAGAGAAAAGGGCCTGTGCATTTTTTAACAATCCAGTGTACCACCCTTCCATTGCCTGTTGCAATCACGAAATGTTTATCCGGTAAATATCTACCAATCTGAAAGCGTTCGGTCAACGTTCTCTTAGTTTTGCTGCCCCCCCCCCCCCCCCAGTTTCTGGAACTCGCTGCCGGCTAAACTCCAGGATGCTCCTTCTCTTGCTTCATTCAAAACACAGCTCAAACCCAATCTCTTTCACTTCGCTTTTCACTAATTGTACCGAGCTTGTTGGTAGCACTGCGCTATGCGAGAGAGAGAGAGGGGGGGTGATAGTGTGAGGGATAGATTGAGAATGTGAGAGCTTGGTTGGTGGTTACTTTCTTGCTGTGTCTTTAAGTGGTTGCGTAGGATGTCCGGATATACTATTTGATACTGTGGCTGTCTTTGTCGTTTTTGTAAAGTCATTGAACCTTTCGGGGGAATAGCGCTCTAGAAGAATCCTTTTATTGTTGTTATTATTATGCTGTTTGTAGTAACGCAATACTTGAGAGCCTTCTTTGGTTTTGCTGTTCTTGGTATTGCAAGAAGCAGCGGGCATTCAGTGATGGTTAGCGTTGTTCATTTGCAGCCTAATTAGTTACGACATTTACACCCCCACCGATACACCTGTGCACCTGAGCGGTGTTCGCCTCAATAACCTTCAGCCGACCACAACACTGCCTTTGTTGTCCCGCGTGTCTGCGTGCGAGCGACCGACTGCGGTGCTTGCAATACTCACGGAAGAATGTTTCCCTTTGCTTTCTTCTGGGCACAGACACTTCCCCGACAATGAATTTTTACACAAGGTGGAAACGCATATATCTTACGTAAATGTGGAATGTTCGTAAACGCGCACCGGGAAGTGGGCAGGCAGACAGTCTACGCATCAGTGTGTTTATCTCCATGTCCGTGCGTGCGGGCGCGCGAGTGTTTGGGTGTGCGCGTGAGTTCCAGTTTGCGAGTGCGCTATTCGTCTCAAACATGAAAGCAATATCATCGTTTGGAAATAAACTTGTCTGAATTTCTTAATAACACTTCCCCTAATTATTCTTGTATTCTCTTATCATGCAGTAGCCCTTGCAAGGAGTCGTATGGCCATGCCGATTTAAAGGTTTTCTTAACTAGACGGTGATCAATTTCTAAGAACTAGGCCGTCTATGCATCAGGTTATGAAAGGCAGTCAGCAGTCGCAGAACATATACGTGCAGAATTATATTACTACCTGAGTGTGCAGAGAACTTCATATCTTCAGAGTTCTCCTGAGTCTGTGTACGATTGATCATAGAAAGACGCCTGTGTCAAGTATCAGCCAGAAAGGAACAGCATGTATATGGAGAAAGAGAATAAGGAGAAGCGATTGAGTAACAAGAACATACGACCTCCACGAAATAGGCTTCCTGAGTTCTAGGGCATGTGTGGGATTGGAGCTGCTAGTACTGTGGATGATGGTTAACGTGATGAAAGAAAGAAAAAAGGAGAAAGAAAGAAGAAAGAAACAATAAGAAAGAAAAAAGGAACGAACTTTATGATAAATAGAGAAACAGAGGTGAGGAGCCATGCGTTTCTGGAAGTCCAGTTCAGATAATTGACTGGTCGAAACTTTGAATTATTAAAAAGAGTCCTTTTCATTTTGCAGGCGAACAACAAAGATTTTTAAATTTAAAAACATATGAGGGTGGGTTTATGAAACGTTATTGTAGATTCTTCCCGTGTTGGCAGAATATGGTAAGTACTTGAAGAAGCATCTTTTGGGGGAAAAGAGCCCTTAGGCAATGCAACACTGCCTGAAAATACACGAAGATGTAAGGCGTGCATACGCTGATTTTCAGAATTCGCGCCAGATATACGTGATCTCTTTTTGCGTAAACGCATATTTTCGAGAAACAGAAAAGATCACATGTTCGCGGGGGGGGGGGGCGCGTACGTACGTGCGTGCAGCCAGAGCTGCGTGCGTTCGTGCATGCGTCACTTAGCGTATCTGTGCTGTTATTTTTATCAAGTGACTCTCTATTTTCTTGATCGCATGTGAGGGTTTTCTTTCTTTTTTGTCAGTTTTGGTCGCTCTTCCCGAAGATGCTTGTTTGCTTGTTTCTGTTGTGCACTAGAATGAGTGGAGCC
>SMGT01013766.1:116177-127285 GCA_004794575.1 Lanistes nyassanus | reverse complement strand
CCCCCCCCCCCCCCACACACACACCGTCCCCGACGTTACAGCGCAGCGCTCCCCTTTCAAGCCTTCAAGTATCGCTATTTGTCGACACGCCTCACTTTCTCACGTTCACCTTCGCGATATTAACCCTCCTCCGGGACAGAAAAACAACGTCGCCCTTAAAGCCCTTCGAAGAAAGATAAGTTACTTCCGATTCGCCACCCTTCAGCAGTATTTCTGTTGGCAAGTTAACCTTTTTGTACCCAGGCCTGAGACGAATACAGACCGAATAACATCCTGGGAAACTTCACGAAGGACCCAGAAGACGACAGCGCTCAGCAGTCAGGAGAGTTCGTGTCCCAGAGTGTGAAACAGCTGATGAGCATCTGCCCTCCAATGAGGAACAGACGCGATTAAGGGGCGGCAATCATGCTTAGATCTGCGTAGTTGGAAGTACAAGCAGTTCTAGACGTGCTGAATGCAGTAGTGAACGTTGTTTAATAAACAGCTGTTTCAATTTTCGTTAACGTCTTTGATGCTATTTTTGGTTTCTGGAGTTCGAAACACTTGCACTTCTCTGTGGAGTCTTCCCTGCCCCCGAACAGTACGTTTATGCCAAAAAAAAGTGTGGTGGGGGGGAGGAGCAAGTTGTCGTACCTGACTACTGAAAAACCTTTGTCTGCCTCTTCCTGTCAGACACACCCTTTCGGCCAGTTTTTGACGCCAAACCTTCCATGGACATCCAGCGACAGTAACTGTAAAAAAAAGTTTGAGCTATTAAAATTTTCCTATAATGCCTGATATTTTTGACAATTTTTGCGTCATCCGCCTTTGGCTTCACGTTACTTTATCGCCATAAGGGGTCCAAAGGTTCCCATCCTTTCAAAATCGTATTCAATTTAGGACACTTTTGTTGTTGATCAGTGTTGGATAACCTATGATAGTAAATTCCCTGTAGACAACAAGTTTTTTTTTTAAATGATGAGTCTACATCTCTAAAGCTTGGCGAAATTTCGAAGCACAGAGAGGCAGCTCTTCCAAGCTCAAGGCGCAGTTAGACCCATTTCGCCATCTTGTTCAACGCCTTTGGGAACCAGCGTAAAACTTTAATGGACTCAAAATATCGCGCTAAAATTCTTTGCTGGCGAGTAGATTTTATACATCTCCCTTGGTTTCCTTGGGTGGGAGAATACATCGTGCATGTCGACAGTTTTCTGTATCTGGTTGTGAAAGGCACCAGCAAAACTTAGTTCTTTGTTAAAGCTTAAGTGTACAGTGCGCTATAGTTACTGTTGTTACGGCATTTTATTGGCAACGTTGGACTCTGCTTTGTAAGTCATAAGTCACCTCAGCTTTCCCCACGGTCGGATCACTTCTGCTCTCTGTTCCCTGCACAGCGCCTGATAATAATGAAGTCTTGAAAGCAAACAATCCTCTTGTGCAGCCAATTAAGTTCCATTGTATATACTGTATATCTATCTATACAGATATTACCGTCAAAACCCCACAACACACAACCACCCCAACCTCCGATATGTGTTATATTTATGACCTTAAATAAAGCTGGGTTTTTTGTGCCTCATTACGATCCATTACAACACAAAAATATGTACGGCCTCAAAAATCTGAGGTGTAACCATCACCAGACGTGAACACCTGACAAACCTTATACTGAACCCCGTTAACCCCATCCGAATGTAACTAAACTGAACGTCGGTAACCTAAACCATGCAGTTTGATGCACAAGTCTATAAGGGATTAGTGTCGGACCTGTTTGAAGAAACATGACTTTTTCAGAAAATTGGGAACATTCAGTACGACCACAGCTGTCGACGTCGTCTGCCGTATACGCGTGTCGGTGGGCCTAAGCCTGGCTTTGTGCGTGCGGCGCCGATATATCAGTACAGGCGTATGTGGACGTCGTGCAGCAGAAGTGCTAGGTGTGATGTAGACTGAAGTTACTTTGGTGTTGCTTACGTCTCACGCATCATCTTTAGACGTTGTGCAGACGTTTTAGTGCGATATATGCTTTAGGTCATCCGCCTATATGGTGATGTGCACACATATCGTTGCGCATGACTGTGTTTGTGTGTGTGTGTGTGACAGACAGAGAACTTGTTTCAGTGGGGAGAGGGTGCTGCCTTTTTGTTGTTGTGCTTTTGTTTGTTTGGTTTTTGTTTGTTTGTTTGTTTGTTTGTTTGTTTGAGAGAGAGAGAAAGAATGAAGTTTCTTAAACTATTGCTATTTAGAATATTGCCTTTTGCTCAAGGTTTCGACTGTAGCGAAGGTGTTATGTCGCGGCCGCATGTCGGATATCTGAAGTCAGCGACTACCCCACTAGCATCCTTGTGTCTGGTTGCCCCGAGGACGCTACTTAACGACACTCGCCTCCCTCGCACCTATAAAACTCCCTTCTGGCCCACCACCATCCAACACTCCGCAAGTGACGGCTCGCACACACGCTGCGACGCAGCTGATGAGAGATGGCGCACCTTTATTAAGTCTGTCTGCTGGCAGAGAAGAGGTTAGCTTGGCAGCCATGCTTGTATTCCCATTAGCTGATTATGTAAATACCTCACATCTGCACCCAACCCCTAACAGCCTCACGCAAGATGGTCTCACGTTTTCCCTGCTCCGTTACTCCTTGCCTCCACCTAAACCTCCTCCCCACATACTGCTCCCCTCCGCTCAGTTTTCTTGGATAGAGAGAAAAAAAAACGAAATAGAGAGAAAGAGAACGTGTGTGTGAGGGAGAGAAGATTTGCTGAGATTATATAGGAGCTCTGGGTTTGGGGGAGGGGGTTGTTGGTTTTTTTTTACGCTATGATGATGTTCATTTACCAAGGAAAATGTTCCCTTCTAGTTTATATGGTGTGCAATAATCAGGATTTGTTACTTTGTTTTTGCTTCGTATGAAAGCTTGCGAGCCGGTTATGTTTTCAGCGTTGCTCCTCAATGGACGTTTCTTTGCGATATGCAAGGAACAGGAAGAAAAAATATCAGCTAAACCCCTAATGAATACACGGTCTTCGCCGTTTTATTTGCATCTAGAGGCGTTATCTGTGAAAGCGGAATTCGAGAAGCGCGACCGTTAAGTGGCGCTGGTATTCAAATAAGAGATGCAGCACGCAAACCCTTACCCGTACCCGTTCCCGGGTTCAGGTATACGCACATCTCGTGCTACCGGTGCTTCTTAAATCTCGCCAACGCAAGATCACGCGTGAGCCCGCGTGCACGCAAGTACATAGACACGATCAGGCTTGGAGAATACACACATTTTACTGATCTCCACTTTCAAGGTTCAATAAACTAACGATAAGCTGCTAATATTTCTGTGGGGGAGCGGGATGAAAGAGAACGACAGTGAGTGTAGAAAGTTTAGTTTTCTTCTCATCTCGTCTGCTTGCACTGTTTAGCAGGCGTTTTACAAACATTTATTTCGTGTTATCCTCTTTTATTAGCAGTTAAGGACGGGTTTGTTTTAACTCACTCTATCGGTTAATTTTTTTTTAAAACAGTATTTCAAATGCGAATGCACTGTTGCACTCTCCATCAAATGCACCTATGCATACTTTGCAGTCTACGTGCATTGGAGGGGTGAAGCATAACGGCAATTTTATGAGCTGGCTTCTGCTGTCTAACGATTTCCACCTGACAATAATTTAACTCCCACAGGGTGCAGAGTCTGATGCCTTAGCAGCGGCTGTTCGCCATCAGACTTATCTCCAGATCATACTCCGTTCATTTTTGTGTCTGGGAATACGTTTATTTGCATGCTGCCCTTGAGTCTGCTTGTACGGCAGTCCATAAACTTGACTCCAGAACAGCTCTACACCAGGCTGGATGCGTGCTCGAAATATCACCTGAGTGAGAAAATTCCTATTGGAATATTTCCACTTCTTCTGTCTTCATCGATGTTGGGTTTCTTTCCATCCCATTACATCACTGCGAAAATGTTCGTTTCGGCGGGGGAAAAATACTGCAATGGGGAAATCGGCATTTCGCGTAAGGCCGAAGTCGGGTTTTCTGCTGTATCTAAACTAAGATTTTCGCGCATGGAATCAGATCTTTATTGTGTTATTTCGGTTTTCCTTCCTTTTCGCTTTTCAGGCACAAGCGACTTGAAGCTACTTGATGAATATGTTGATTTCGAGACTATTGGATATACTGCGCAGGCGCTAAACTTGAACGAACGAACGCACGAACGAACGAATGAATGAATCTTTTTGTTTTAGTATTTAGTCCTTTTTGTCTGATTCCTTTTTCCATCCCAGCTACTCTTTCTACTTGGGGTTTTTATTGTCCTACGTTTTCTAGTACCTTTTCGTTTTCCTTTTACTTGATTACTTCTCAGACCCGCGTCCTTTTCCGTTCTGTTACAGGCGCCAAGACCTACGGCTGAAGATGCTGCCGGTCAATCCCCACACCCCACCCCTCCCCCCTCCATCCCTTCTCCACGAAGATTCGACTTGCCAGATGTTGTCTTCTTTAGAACTAGTGAATCGGAAAGAGACGTTCGGTCGTGCTCCTTCGTAAATTAACACTTGGACTCCCTTGCAGCCTTCAGTGCCCGAGACAACAAGAACGATCCCATCCTAGACATGGCGTCAGCCACCAAGAACTTTACCCATCCATCCACTCTTGAGCATCCGCTTGCCCTTGCTCCCAAAACTCTGGGAGGTCCTGGCCAGAAACCAACCCCTCCAGACTCGAAGACTGCCGTCGAGAATCCATGAGTTTTCACTCCAAAATTTAGTCCTATACGACTGCGTTGCCAAACAGTTCTCGTCTTTAAATCTGCAAACATATTCTTTCCTGTATGTGAAGCTCATCAAGAAAACACTGTTTCTCTCTCGCTCTCTCTCTCTCTCGTCGTGTTGCAGAAGCCATGATTTGTCATGTCATGTCACGATGGAGGAGCTGCCAAACCTATCGGTCATGTTGTGTCAAGATAGTCCACTGCCAAACTCATCTCTTATGATGTGTCATGATAAAGGTGCCATGTCGCTTTACGACAGCCAAGTTGCCAGAAACCAGCGGTCACTTTTACGTGAAGATGGCTCGGCCGACAAAGCGGTTCGTCAAAGCAGTCGAGCTGCCAGCTCCATTTGTCAGATCACCTCCAGTCGTGATTATCAAATTCCCGAGCAACTCCCAGCCGACGGCCGTTAATTGATTAGTACTATTTTCCTATGTAAAAATTGTGATTGCTACTGAGGAAACTATTCGTCAAACTGAGAACTTATACGTTCTTCAGGAATGTCCCTTGAGAAGTCTTAATTTGGGGAAGAAAACTCTTAGAAGATATATGTCTGACGTGCGTTGTCCACATTTCAAGATTAGCGAAAAGGGCTAGACAGTGATGTGGAGGACTCTTTAAAGGAACAAAACGTTTCTGACGTTGCTTAATAGCTGTACTCGCGACTATCAGGGGTTTGGAAAAGGTTATGACACACACTCATGTATCATAGCCATAAAGCTGCCCCGTTCGAGTGATACGTGAGTCATTACTTCACGTCTGTGATAAACGCTCGCGCCGTAATTAACTCGACAAGGCACAAGGCAACGAAAAGAGAAAAAAGAAAGAATCTGTTTATCAAAAGTCAGCACAAAGCACGTGTCTCACCCATCACCTGAAGACAGGCTGATTTACATTATCATTGGTGAACGGCAAAGGAGACGCGCTGCTGTGCATCAGAGGCTGTTGAAATGCATGCACCAGATCGCCAGATTTTCATACTGCAGAATTTTTACATACCTGCGCGTAGACTACCTGTGTTGGGAAGCTGTTTCTCATCAGATTCTACCTATCTGTCTATCTAGCCTTGCCTTGTAAGTCAGTGCAGATTTCTTAAGCCCGGTGTCTCTGTCAGTCCGTTTGTCAGCCAGTCTACACATTTACTGCCTGTTTACCTGACTGCCTGCCTGTTTCTATGCCGTCTCTGTGCCTGTCCGCCTGTAGATGTGTCTCCACTATGGTTATCCCCCCCCCCACAAAAAAAACCCTCTCTCCTCTAGGCTTTTCTGTCCTATCTTTCCTCTCACCTGTATCTTGCTGCTCGCGGCGTCTTTTAACATCGGAGAATGTGACCCGAATCTCACCCTCCTATACCCTCTGCGCTCTTCGCTGCTGACACGGCATAAACCACGCAGCAAGCATCCGGCTCGCAACTGTTTTTTAATCCTGCTGCTCATGCAGACAGACGTGTGAGTCAGCCAAGGTTCGCCAAGAGGAAGCGCTTTTACTCTTTTAACGTACGCTACAGCACTTGCAGCGATGCATGCGCGCCTATGCACGTGCGTGACGAGTGGCTGTAGACCCCAGAGGCATCAAACCTCCTGGCAGCCTAAGATATGCTTTTTGATGCTGTAACGTGGGCCTTTAACGAAGAAACAGAAGTGGAGGACAACGACGAGGTAAAATTTTTTAAAAAAAACAAGAGAGAGGTGGAAAGAGTTATCTGGAAGATTTGTGGCTAACGTCTGCTGTGGTAGGTGTGGAATTCGGCAACAACAAAAAAAAAAGCAAAAGGTGAAGAGAAGAATTTTTTTAAAAAAACGTAGACTGTGGTTCCAGACTGTTTGCAAACTCTGAAGAAGAGCTTTAGCTGGAATGTACTATCAATAGCTTCTTTGTGCCGCGTCATGGCAGCGCTGTACATCTGGTGCAAGAGAGACAACAAGCGCGGCTAGAGTTAAGGTTCTTATCTCGCGCTTTTCACGTTGTTCCTGCCTTAGCAGTGACAAGGATGCGCTGACAAACAGCTGAGAGATGGCTAGTCTGTACTGGTATTTAAACTGTTCAACAGTTGTTCTCTGTTTTCTGCGAGCCCAGACCAAAATGCACGTGCAGGGCAAACAGTGTATTAGGAGGAGAAAAGGTGAGGAGGGTCGATCTTTACTTCGCGAAACTGATAAAGAAAGCAAAATACCCCACACGGCTTACCTTATGTCTAATTCCTCCATCTAGATCTGTTATCAAAGAATAATCTTTCTTTCTTTCTTTCTTTCTTTCTTTCTTTCTTTCTTTCTTTCTTTCTTTCTTTCTTTCTTTCTTTCTTTCTTTCTTTCTTTCTTTCTTTCTTTCTTTCTTTCTTTCATTCATCAAGTTAACCATCATGCACAGTACTAGCAGCTCCAGCCCCACACATGCCCTGGAACTCTGGAAGCCTTCTTCGTGGAGGTTGTATGTCCTTGTTAGTAGTATCTGCTATCAAACAAATTTCTAGATACCACAACTATTTTCGCTATTCCTTTAAACAAAATTGTTCAGCGGGAAATATTTCCGCAGTTATTCAAATTTCAACTCTTCCCATTACTTCCCATCATTGGGCCGAATTATCAAACTCCTACCCTTTAAACTCATTTTCATTCTCAAACTTCATGAGCCATAAGATCCTACAGAATTCAACAAAACAGTAACTGGTATTTTTCCAGATGAATGACATCACTATTTTTTCTGTCGTCGGCTTCAGCTAATTCCTTCCCGTTTCTATAAAACAAAAAGACAACAACAAAAAAGCATCCATATTTGTGGACAAGAGCTTTTTGAATTAGGATCTCCCGAAAGGTTTTCAGTCAGGTGGGTGGGTTGGGGTGGGGGACAGACTAATTGGGGTGAGGTTAGAAGACCAGGTTATGGCTGGAGAAACTTTTGTGCAAAGACAAGCTGTTTGCCAGGCACACTTTGCAAATACTGCAAAGCAATCTACTTTTTTCTCTTTAACAGCTGCCTCGTGCACTTTCATTTTATCTTTGCAGCCATACCTGGAGAATAATGCAATTTCACTCAGTAAACTGTGTTGAATTTATTCTTTTATTTTCTCTGTCTGTCTGCCTGCCTGCCTATCTGTCTGTCTGCCTGCCTGCCTGTCTGTCATACCTTCATTCGTTTGTTAGTTCCTGATTGTTTCTTTACTTATTTTTCTTCGTTCATTTCCTAGTTACCGTCCTCTCCAGCCATGGAAGGAGATGACAGCAGAAGATATTTGGGACTACATCTCTCAACCAGCCTGAAGAGAGAGATACCATTAAATTTCTGAGATCCAAGTCAGTCATCTCCTTATCAGCCATTTGGTTCACTCTATCCCTTCGAATGAATGCGAAACGCGAAGCGACCACTTCCAGTCCTAAATACAGCCAAAAGTTAATAGAAGAAAACTTCTTAAGACAGTCAATACCTGACCATCTTCGCAAGGCTATTTTTGTCCTTTGGAAAGGTTTTCTGAGAGCTGATGGCAAAAGCGTCATTGCTTAATGCTAATGAAAGCTCTCACTTCCCTGTTTTTAAATAACGCACGTCTGCGTCTGTGTGTTAAGCCCACCCATCTCTCCACCAAGCAATCGTAATCTTCTGCTGGCGGATGTCTACGAAGATGAATTGGTGCAGCGTTTAATTTTAAAGGAATGCCAGTATTCTATAGCGGTATTGAATTTATCCTCTGTGGTTACGTCATCTTCGTGAAACTTAAAAGGAGGCTTGAGACGATGTTCTCATTTGCTTCAGTTCGACTGTCTGCTTGTCGTCACAAGCTGCGCTGTATGGTACTTTTTATTACTGTTGTTGTCTTTCCTCTCAAATGTTATTTCAAGCAGCAACATGGACAAGGAAAAACTGTTAATAATCTAATATGACATACCCATAGGTAGGATCTGCATATGGCTGGGACTGCTGGACTTAACCCCGGTGACGCTCCGAAGGCCTTACATTGGAGAAAGGCACCTTCCGAAAATATTCGATAAAGCGCAGCGGAAATGCATGTATTCTCTTATCTGAACGCCGATGTGAGGCAGTCATATTTCCCTCGGGATGTTAATATTTTAGGGATTTTGTTTTTCCTGTTGGGTGTGGGAAGGGGAAAGTTCCCTTCCCGTGTCCCAGTGTCACGGTTGACTGCATTACTGGTCTTCGCCGCGTGTTTGCAGCAGTAATGCGGCTCTGCTGCTTAGCGGGGCCCGTTTTTCCAATCTTCCAATCTTCACAGCGAAATGTTCGCCAGAAGATGAACCACAGAATTGCATTACCCTTGAATCACACTCAGTGGTAAGGTGATCTCAATAGGTTTATAGTCCTCTATCACAGCTGAGAAAATCTCCCTTACTCTACTTAATCATCTCAGGAAGAACTCTTGAATAAAGTTTCTTTCTTTCTATATTTCTTTCTCTCTCTCTCTCTGTCTCTTTCTTCCACCTTCTTTCATAACTTGCCTAAATGTTTCTTTTCGTTTTCGTTTTTTTAAACAAAATGCCTTTGTTTTCATTTGTTGACGTGGATCGTTTAAATGACGAATAATTTATTTTGCTTTACCTGCTTCAACAACCCACGCAATTTGATATAATGGACCAATTATACAAAATCTGGTTCGGCAAGATTGCAGCTGACAATAAATGTTTTGATGGAGATTGTAGGTATTTATTATATACTGAAAATGTTAGACTTGTAAAAACACTACCATGAGCTGGTGACGTAAAAGAAGCAGTCGGGGGTGGGGGTGCGTTTGTATCTGCTCTTCCGATCATTAGACTGGTCGTAAGGCCCAGTCGCTCAGTATATTTTACGTGTGAACAGTAGATACGAACGCTCATGCAAGCCAGCGCTGATCTCTTTTGTGCATTGCCTTCGGTTGCATGGTCCTTCGTTATCTTCTGCCCATACGCAAAGGTATACATAAAATGCACAGGATGAACTGGCCTCACAACCGCTTTTAAGACCGGAAGGGCAGAAAACGCTCAAGCAGCATAACGCAGGTTGCAAAATAGTTCATAATACCTCTTTCCGCACATAAACTTCCCATAAACTTTCTTACGCTGAACGCCCTGTACTGACACTTTCATATTAAAAAGGACCACCAAAATGACCAAGCAATCACCCTTAAAACGTAACTCGCCCACATTTCTTTGAACTGTTCACTCTACAGAACGACCAAGCGCATCGCAGTGTGTTCACCTGTACGCATACCTTCAGCTACTCGCGAGCAGACGGCATGTCCGGACAGACATGTCTACAACAGCTGCCAGACAGTGCAGTGAAGACCGTTCGTTCTGTCGCTCCCGTCCCCGCCATCGAGAGTTAATCTCTTTTTCGTTCCTCCCAGCCCCTCCTATTTCGCCTGTGCTTGTTGTTGGAACCAGAACTGGCACATTGCAGAAGCGAATAATCAACGCTTTCTAAAACAGAACCGACCCTGTGCTGCTCTTTTTATGTCTGGCTTAGTGTTTCAAGTTATATCAGCTCCTAGAATCGGCCTCACTTTTTTTTCCTAATCCCAACCGTCTGCACCTGTGAAAAAATATCAAGTGATTTTGCTTGTTCCATTTCTTTCGAAATAACGACCGATGCATCTCGTTCAGAGTACGTTTCCATCTGATGGACTTCTTCTACCACTTTCTTCATTTAATGGGACAGTGGAACCTGTCAAGAGCGATTGCTGAATGCATTAATTCTCAAGGGGACGGGAGGAGGGGTTAAGAATGTTCGGGCACAGCAGTTACATCACGAACGCAAATACAAACCACAGAACATGAAGTTCGCCTACAAATCTGCAGCAACACCTGCAGAAAGATTACGGCTGAAAGTCCCCTAAAAGAACGGCGAAAAAAAATCTTCACCTCCTGAAAATGTGTATTCACGCCCAGACGAAGCTGTATACCTTTCGCGTAAATGCCAAAACCCGGCGTCTTTGTGTAGTGGTCACTTATTTAGGGTGGTTTGGCTTCCAGAATGTTTTGTAAGCAGACTGGAATGCGAAGGCGCCTTAAAACAACTGTGCATAAAATTCATACAAACACGTGCGTGGGCGCACAAACAAACACACAGATACACATATACGTGCATTCATTTTAACTGTTGATCACGACAATTTGTCTTGCCTTGAGATATAGCTATCTGAGTTTCTCCCGTATCATTTTCTTTTACTCGTTTTCATCTAGAAGAGGGGAAAACACTTCTCGTCTAGCACGGTTAGCAATGTGCGCAATGGAGAAATAGCATTCTTACGAACAAACTGCTTTATCATTCAAGTGTTTCTCTTTATAATGACTTTAGAGGAACTCACCTAACAATGTTGTGTAGCAGTGGACTTTAGAAAATAAATGATTCCAGTCAGAAAAGCAGGTCCTGGTAAGCGGTGTGG
>SMGT01013766.1:98041-108290 GCA_004794575.1 Lanistes nyassanus | reverse complement strand
AAAACACAATCTTACGTAAAATTGCTAATCTCGTAGGGGTCACCACTGAAAACGTTGCAGTTTCCTGAAAGATCTTTACTGCCTATAACCCCTTACACCCCTCGCCTAACCCCCACCCTAACCCCTACCCCTAACCCCCACTCTAAACCCCACCCTTTATCCTTCTCCTAAACCCCCCTCCTCCCGAAACATCCCACCTTTTGTTCCCTCCCCCGCCCCCCCCGAAAGATCTGCGAAATAGAGCTCCCCATTTGATTGGCTCCGCTTTTTACACATCCGAAACAGAGCTCGTCATTTGATTGGTTCCAGTGAATTAGAGCTTTTACGTACTGAGAATCGTAGATGCAACAGCGAAGGAATTTTTCGTTCCTTGATTGTGTCGGGGTATACGACTAAAAATGAATTGAGGCTATATGTGATGTTTGTGGAAATGTTTTAACCTGCAAGCTTTATACATGCACAGAACAGTAGGTCTATACAATGTTCTCTAGACTCACACAGATATGTGTATCTAATACATAAACCCGAATTTGTGTGTGTGTGTGTGTGTGTGTGTTGGGGTGGTGGCGGTTTGTTTGATTGTTCAATGTTTGTTATACAAATCCGCACGCCCTTAACCGATCCACACCATATTGTGCACGCGGGTTCCTTTTCCCCCGCAGATGTTCCTAGGTCATTTGTCGACCCTGTACCTATTTTATATAGAGCACTACTACGGCAACACGAGAGTGAGACCCTCCACTCATTATTTACAAGCAGGAAAATCAACATTACAAGCCATCGGACTAAATTGCTTTTGGATCAATTAAAATAATCTCCCTTTACTCATACGAATGGTTCAAGCAGGAAGTTGATTGAAGTTTACATGATCAATTCATTTAAAAGTGGTTAGAAGTTATAGATACAAAAGAAATCTATAAGAACTACAGAAATATTGAAACGTCTTTCACTTTTGAAAACTACATTTAAAAAATATTGCCCCCTAATCACTACTTACCACTTCTTAAATTCCGACTCTTGAACAGCTTCCCAGTTCAAACGCACGGAATACTGAGAATATCCAGAGAAGAAAAAATCTGCCGTCCGTGTGACAGTAACGACGTGGGTGCTGACCAAAACACATGGCTACATTTCTGCAGAAATCGCCATAATGCCTATAAATTTCAACGCCTGCTCTCAACTAAAAGCAGACGACTACTTGACAAACCTATCATGTTTTATTAAAATCCTACTCAAAGACTTTCGTGGAAATGGATAACCTGCGGTGTATGTTAGCTGTTTGTTTCTATTCACTTCGCTATTGCTTATTCTAGAGAAAGTCTGCTCACTTGTTTGTTGCTTTGTTGTACTGTTGCTTGTGTCTTGTTTTTATACCCCACCGAGGATGAAGGAAGAATAATTGAATTGAATTGAAATGCTAGTCCTAAACAAAAATGAAGTAATATGACGACGCCTTTGACAAGCCATTACAGCGATCGGCGTGCAAGGGAGATCACCACACAATCTTTTCCCTTTCGTACGAAGAGTATTTTTCCTTGCCTCGGGTCATCTGGATAGTCTATATATATATATTGGAATGTAACTATGGTTTTGCCTATATATTGTACTGTATCGACTTGACTCTCTTTCCTCGCGACGTATTCCCCCTATCTGTCTCTTCCTGTTGTTTCACTAACGTATCCACGCATGCAAATATAACACCCTCACACATACATGCAAAACATGTAAGAATGGGGACTGAAAAAAAAAACCGGCTCAGTTACTCATGCACCCATGCACGCACACGTCCATATTTAAACCTTTCAGCACGTGAATTTTTGAGGAAAAAAAAAGCCCCAAACAGCGCTCACTTTGAACCTAGCACAGCTCGTTCTTCCAGGACAAAGCCTAAAACTGTTCCGTTGCCACCGCCCCTCCCCTAAAATAAACGTTAAACTTATTCTTTGATTTTTTTTCATAACTATAAGGAGAGGGAGAGGCTGTGGTCGTGTCAGAGAACTAAAGCAGGAAGCTCCAATGTGCACTGTACGATTGACGCATCACATCAACAAAGGGAAATAACATTTACAAATATGGAATGATAAGCTTGGCAGTTGTCTCCCTTAGAAAACCTTTCGCGTAAACTTGTAGGGTGGGGTGCGAGTACAGACTACAATCTGGTCGCCAGTGGTCGGCTGAGTTTATCTCTTCAAGTATTACTGTCTGAAGTGTTGATACTCAAAACGAAAACGCGTTTTATGCGTTTATGTTTGTTTATGTCTGCGGATATATTTACACTGTATAAAATCGAGTCCAGCGTTACTGAAAAAACGCGGCCGCCCGTCGCACGTAAATTCCCTTCCTGTCCCTTTGTTTTATTGCACAGCTTTGGGGGAAGTTTACTGAGAAAACCCGCGATGAATACCTTTAGTTCGTAACGCAGCGATGAGTTTAGGTGTTGGTGACGACGGTGGCAGGTGAGTGGGAACGGGATAGAGAGCAAGTGTTGTTTGGAAGAGCAGAAACGGGTGCCCAGCAGCTACCCGACTACCCGATACACTGCCGATGACGCTAGATATTTTTCAGGTAAAAGAGGATGCTTTCAAGCGTGTATCGCAGTTTGCTACGAGATGTATTTATAAATCCCCTTTCTCTCGAGTTGTACGCTCGTTGTAAAATCAGCAAATCACTTATGCAGCATGCTGTTTGCGTGTAGGCGAAACAGTCGGAGGGGGGGGGAGATAGACTGGGGAAGGACGCAAGATCGAGGGGAGAAGTTTGTAGAGTGTAGAGTTTGTAGAAGGAAACAGTTATTCCCCCTTCTTCAATTTCGGGGGGGGGGGGCGAGGGGTGGAATGGTTTTAGTAAAAGAAACCGCTTTCTTCTGGTGAGCACTGACCCTTCAATCCCCCTGTCTCCACCCCGACACCCACCCCCACCCCCACACACACGCGCGTACACTAATTGATATCCAGTGAAAAAGAACAAGTAACTGCCGTTTGGAGATAAGGGGTAATGCCCCGAAACTGTCGGCTGTATGTGTCGTCTATCGTTTAATTTAGCTTGGCTCAGTTCCGCTGTGGTTAACTTAGATACCCAGTGAAACACGCCCGTCCCCTGTAGCCCCTACTCTAACGTGGTGGCGCCAGCGTCAAGGGACGTCAGACGTTTCAGGTCTTTGTTGATGTAACGCGCCCCAGCCCTGGCCAGAGACTGCCTGGATGTTTTGTCCAGCCTGGGCGACCGGATTTGCCAGACTAGCCGTCCGTCAGCGCAGAGCGCCCCAGCTTACGGCTTTCGACGCAGCAGGTGACCCGTGGATTGTGATGCAACAGCCCTGAGGATTTCGTGACGTGCGACAGGTGACCTGTACGCGTATACGTCACCGGTGGTCTCTAGAGATCCGCAAATTCAGATCAGTTTCATAGGTCTCGACGGGGGGTTGCGTCTTAAACTGGAAGCTAGAAGCTTCAAGAATAAATTACCTTTTCTCTATTTTTATTTCGAATATTTCCCGCATGTTCTGGTCTTATACACTCTACTTTGATCAATTCCATTAATGCATCTATGTTGAGTTTCCAAGGCAATCTCTCCATATATGCATTTTTTCCAAAATCAGAAGAGTTAATAAAGGTGAAAAAAAACAGGAAACATTACGCCTCCAGCAGTCGGCAAAAAAAAAAAATGTCGCCCAACTGGGTAGTGATGTATGACCTTTTAATGGCCCAGCTAGAAATCTAGTGCCCAAAGGTCCCACGACCACTATTTCGAATCTCTCAGATACATCACCAGTGATACAAGGACGACGTTAAACAAAGATTCCGCCCTTTTGTGTGGATTTTTTTTTTCAGTGAAGCCAAAACATCAAGGCTAGGGACTGCCTCCTAAGCTCCCACGAAATCGTCTGACGAGAAACATTCTCTGCCCAAAATTTGGGATTTTAACGAGCCATTTTTGTGTGTCTTCTTTGGGGTCAGAGTTTGAATTACCAATTTTATGCTGAGCCCTTTTTTCTTCCTCTGTTCTCCTACCTCCCCTTCTCTGTGTGCATGCGTGCGTGCTTTCACGGCCATGAAGACATAAAAGCATCGTTACCATATCATACACGCCAGAGAGAGAGAATTTCAAAAGCCATGCGTGTGTCTGAAGCGTGTTTGTGTAAACAGTCGCGTTTCACGAGTGCCCGAGCATTCCTGCATGCGTGTGTGCGTTCAAGGGCGGGAGAGGGGTGGACGTTTAAAAAATGTCTGAGCTTCTTACGGTACCTTTCAGGTCACAGGAGGTGGGAGTGCCACGGAGTCGGTCACCTGACGTGGAAAGCTAAATGCGCGCGGCTTGACGTTGAATTGAAAAGTAATTGATGAGACCAGCCAGGCCGTGTGGCACTCCCCTTCCGTCCTCTTTGTACGTGCGTCTGACGTGTATGGTGGATGCATGCGTGCGTGCGTGAGTGCATGCTTCTATACTGATGACCTTCGTCTTCAAAATGTGAGATTAGTAATGCGAGCAGAGCGCGTCGGATGCAGGCGTCCTTGCTGATGTTATCTCGAGCAGGCAGACTATTAAACGTGAACTGCAATTTTCCAAAACTTCACGCTTCGCACACCACTCTGTCTTCTTGACTGAGCGCGGGACACCACATTAAAAGTGATATCTAGACGCGTTACGGCATCTGGACTAGAAGTGGGATAACCAATTAAGGGTCTGACACAGCTGCCAGCAAGGACAGGAATAGGTACGTCTATACGTTCGAACAAATGAATCTTCTATTAAAACAGAGAACGAAAAATACAAAACGAAGCTTTTTTTCTTAGTGTGGAATGTAAGTGAAAACGAAAAGTGGGTACTGTTTTCTGTTTTTATTTTCTGCTTGCAATAAAAATTGCAGGATGCAAAAAAGGAAAACAGCATTCTTCACTCTATTTCCCCATTGGCTGGCAGTCACTGCGCGCGGGCAGCCTGCGTGCTAAGGCTTGACGCCATAGAATCAACCAGCGTCGGAATTAAGAAAACAGATATCAGCGGCAAAAAGAAAGAAACCGGAGAAGTTTAATATAATCTCTTCACGACGACAGTGAGAAGGAAGACAGCAAATCACCAAAGGAACAATGTGAAATGTGTTTGATGGGATACAATTGTGGCTGGCGTTACGATCAGCATTGTCCAGTGACGAGGCTTCTATATTTAGCATTCCGATCATTGTAAAAATTATGTTTTGTATGCAAAGAATCGCTTCAGTTTTTATGGAAATGGGGAACCCCCAAAATACTTAAGAGCTGAACAAAATGGTTGGTACCTGCCAGGGTGTCATAAGTAAACATTAGTTTGTAAGTGGTGGCACTCGAAAACTGATGTACTGCATACATTTCTGCAACAGAATGTCCGCAATCCTCAGAATATTGTAGCTGAAAGACCAATAGGAATTGTTATTCTGACTACTGAGTGAACAGAAGACAGAATTACCTCATCACGGTGACCAGAGGAACCCTGGCGACATTTTAGTGTATCACCAAACAAACATCGCGTGTTTCTTGCCGCGATTTGCTCTTACACGTCATGGTCTTCATAAAGTACAACTTCTAGCGAGCACATTGACACTTGGCAAGCTTCTTTTCTCATGTATCCATCTTTCCCAGATCTTGTAACAACTTTACCGCTGCCCCAGAGCTTGTTTTCTAACCCCGGACACCGCGCACCGACGGGGGAAAAAAAAGAGCGACAGATGCTGTTTGACTTTTCTTGCATTATCGCAAGCAGAAAACTTAAAATACAATGCAAAATGTTACCCATTTTCCACCTTTCACTTGAAGCCCAAAATGAAAAATATGTTTCGTTTTGTGTTTTTCATTTACCGTTCACAAAGTAGAAATGCTATTGTACAAACGTTCGCGGACAGAAATTAAATACTAATCACTCCTAAAATAACGAACGCCACTTGAAAAAGTCTTGGACACAGCTGTGCCTATTTCGTCTGCACACTACCACACGATAAGACTGATCCCTGGGCGGGGGAGGGGGGAATATTTTTAAACTTCAGTTTGATAAACCCAAGGCATTTGCGTGTCGCTTTTTATACATGATACCTTTTAATACATCTACAAATGAATCGGTCTGTTCCTCATTTTGTTCTGTTTGTTGCTATGTAACACCGACTCGTAGCATGGAAATGCGTTCCGCAACTGGAATCCGCAAGGGACACAACTCAACTGTCTATTTCGGGAAAACACACAATGGAGTTGCATGTCTTGAATTGCAACACCTACAGTATTCGCCTAGTGCAGTGGTACCCTGGGTTAGGTTGCATAAGACTTTGTGTCGGCCTTTATGGTCATAAAACCGCTCGTAAGGCCTGTTATATTCCCGTGTACTATACGTGCACCTTTACGAAAGGACAGGCAATAACGACGCCCGTCCAACCCTTGATCGTTGTGTGGTACAGCTCCGGACTCGTGAGCGGAAGGTATACTTATAGCAGTTTCGAATACAGAAGTATAGCAGCTGCAGTCTCCGTCCTCTGAACAATAAACGTCCTTTCGGCACTTGCCATCTTCACCTCAACGAATATATCAGCTTTCGATAGATGTTTCTGTTATAACTTATTTATAAGACTCCCACTGACGCGAAGTCACCGCGATCGAGGTGGAAGAATTGCCCTGTAAAATGACCACGTGCATGCATACGTGTGCGTGTTTTAACGCAAACAACCATCGCTCTATAAAATTATATATAACCTGGTCCTCACCCATTACTCAACGTCTGCATGCTTGGAACGCTTGGTGGCGCATACGAAGTATGTATAAGTATTTTGAAATCTTGGCTGTCACGCATTCAGGTTATGGAAATATAGTGTAAAACATGGCTCCACGTATCTCTACAGTACCACTCTAGAAATGTTCTTTTTTTAATAGGGGCAATATAAAAAAGAATGTTCAGTTGCTGAAGGCCAAAAAGGTATTTTCTCAAACACTGGGTCAAAGCAAATAAGGCGAACTAGAATCTAAATCAAATCCAACATACAGCAGCCTGTACAAAAACTTTATCCAGTTTGTCGAGCAAAAATTATAGTTTTTATACTACTACTAGTATAGCTAGCTACTAAGCATCCACCGAACCATCTGGCATTTTATAGGTAGACAAAAACCTGTAATAAGAAAAAGAAGCCAGATCAAGCTCATTACCAATGGTTCGCTGCATACGATCACCTATCAATCGCATTTCGCTGAATATGCACGCAAAGCCTCTACCTTGGTCGTGTTCGCCGAGTGTCGACGTTTTTTGACCAATCAGAAAGGAGCCTATTCGCGCGTGCTGAATAATAATTGCTGTGTGACTAATCGGTGCACGCAGAGTGCCCACTTCCTTCTGTATAGTAGGACTGTTACCGTGATAGATTTGGTAGTGATGCCTGTAACAGCAGAATAAGTTTCTTCGATGAGACGTGTTGTGATTCAAATCAACCATGGATTTCTTGTCGGATGTGTGGATGTTTACAGCTGAACGAGGTAAGCTTCAAGTGAAGGTGCATAGATTTGCAACCACTTGCTTCTCATGAAAAATGAGCCTAGCGAAGCCGCAAGCTCGAGGTACGCTTTTCAGTCTAAGGCTAATGAATGAAAATCTGTGGACGACTGAAAAGCGGTGACATCTGAAAGAAGACGCTTCAAGGCATAGAGAACTTGTAGCTGGTGAGATAATAAATTGTGAATATTTTTGTATGAGTATTTTTTGTATTTTAAAATAACCAGTATTCTGTACTGTAACTAGGTTCGTGTGGGGGGATGGGCGGGGGGCGCTAAGCAAGGAGCAACCATGCACCAACGCATTCGGAACTAGCAAGAAATCAACACATCGCAGCCGGCAGAGTACTTGTCTACTTCCGCATAGAAATCTGTCCTTTCCTTGCAGCTGCTAATTTATGTCTGTACAGCACTTAAGTGGCCGGGCGTTGTATGGGGTTGTTTGTCATATGTGCCTGCATATGGGTATCAGTATGACTACGATTATGTTATGTCTTCCCATGACTGCTTTTGTTAGAAAGGCTGTACATGTACTAATACTAACAATATTTAATAATAATGATTAATCTGTCTTGTATTACAAGTTGTATTGTTGTAGCAAGGTACCCCAGGTTTTTACATCAAGACAGTTGTTATTTATTGTGACTGGATTGATATTTGACTTTATTACACTTAGCAGCAGTGTAAGCCTGCTACTTCGGTTATGTATTCATAGTTGAAAGGTAATTGTGTTCATTAATACTAGTTGTGCATTTTGAACACACTTGGTCCTCCTAGTCCTAGTTTCACCCTCTCTTTGTATTGGTAAACCTCCTGGGATGGCTATGTTCTCTGTATGCCGGCTGATCAAGTTTGAATAAGATAGTTTTGTCTCTTTTGGAAAGTAATTAATTACTAAGTGCAGTATAGAATTCAAGACTAGTTCCCAGCTGGTTTTTTTTCAGGTATTCATTAACTTAAGCTTCTGGATAGACATTAGCTCTGTGGTCTTTTTTAACTCTTCTTTAATTTCCATATTCCTTCTTTTCTGCATTTCTGTCCTATAATTATTGTTTACTCCCTTGCACTGTTAGTTGATGATCATGTAATAACAGTCTATTATCACTCTTCTTGTAGTAGTACCTTATTATTGTTTTCCATTTCTGGCAACAGATCTGTTAGGGGGAAAACCCCAACTGCAGCTCAGAACTGCTTTGAATTCATGCCCTTTGCTTTGAAGGGCTGAGTTTGATTTAACTTGACTCCCCCACCCCCATTCCCCAATTTTAGTTGCCAAAACAACTCACATTATTTTATATATCAACTGACTTGTGCTTTGATATTAATCCTAGTAGTGGTCTTATTTCTTCGTGTATATAGTGTTCAATCGTTCTTTGACCCATATCATATGACTGACATTTTAGGAGGAAGGGCAGGAAGATGCCACTGTAAACTAGATACTCTGTCTGGTACATGAGACTGAAAGTAATATTGTAACAGTCTTACTGCATCACAACACCCTATTGCATGTCAGTCACTGTGCATGACTATCACCGTGTTTCCAGTTGTGAATTTGTTGTGCCGCTGACCTATTGAAAGGGTAGTTCAGTGGGTGCTTCCTTTGTCTACTCTAACAGTCTAAGTGACCATAGTAACTTCGTTTTCACTGTCCCACTGTCCCTCGCCATGTAAATTTGTTAAATTCATTGTGAGTCCTCAGTCAGAGAATGTCACCTAGTTGTGATCTGTCGTGTTGATAAACTTGTTATAAATAATGCATATATTATTCTTGTCATTCATTTTTCTAAAGGCACACTTAATGAGATATATATATATATACTGTAAATCTGTGATAAAATGAACATACCCTGAAAAAAAGAGAGGCATCCCAATATTACTAAGATTCAGACCACATTACAACCAGAGCAGAAGTGGTGCAACTTGTGTCACTTTATAGTGGTGCCATTACCTGTGTAGTTTTACTAGTTTTAGTCAGCACCTGCACTGCTGATGCATCTACCATCTAGTGCATGCAGACCAGCGGCTGTGGTAGTTGCTATTGCCCAGGACTATTCAGAAAGGGCTAGTTTTATAATTTTGTTCTTCTAGCTTTTTGTCTTAGGCCTTGGATGTCAGTAGTATGTGTAGCAGTTCCCGCACAAGCCCCCTTGTCTGAGCTGCATGGGCAGTATCAGTTCTTTGCATTGTAGAACTAAAAGCAGTCCTAATGATGCTTTTGTGCATGACCATCATATTTCTGTTGTCTAGTTTCTTATGCCCTTTACATAGGGAGTTCCTAACTGCTCCTTTCTTCTTTGCCTTCTTTAACCATACTCTGCAGTAACCTCTTTTTCAGTATACCACACATGCAGACCTGTTTACACTACACATTATGCGTAGTAAACTACGAATTTGACCAATATACTACGCAACTACGCAAGTACATTGTTTTATACGCAAGTGGTATTGTTTCAGCTACGCATTTCAAGATCCGAAATTTTTATCTCTCTTGACCGATCCATAATTCCGATCCACATTTTTAACTAGCAGTCGTTTGCTGCGTGCAAAAGGAAAGCGCCCGCGAGTGTTGCGTTGTAGCTTGTTAGTGCAGAATAGGCTTCTCCAAGCGAACAGCGGGCACGACTGAACGCGTTACTGCCAGCCGCGCGCATTTCTAGAAAATCAAAATGGCTGAGAGCAGACAGAGAACTCATGAAACTGAGGATGAGAATTGTGAAGAAAATGATTCAGAAATGCCACCGACCAAAAGAAAA
>SMGT01013766.1:85079-98031 GCA_004794575.1 Lanistes nyassanus | reverse complement strand
GCTGATAAGGAGACGGAGGACATGGCAGAGTTGGCGTTTCAAAGGTCTGTTACCAAAGCGGAGGCCATGAAGCCAGAACCTGAGAAGGGAACTGAACCGTCAGTCTGAAGATTGAAGCGTGCCTAAGCTGAGAGGGGAAGTGAACATTTCATTTTGCGGAATGTTCTTTAAATTTTTGTGTGCCGTGTAAATTGTGTGATGAAGGAATAAATAAATGCGAACTAGTAAAAATTGGTAATAATTGTTTCTATTGTTGTGATAGGTCAATGAGAAATTCTACACATTCAATTACAAAACTACACATTTGCCTCATTTTGCTCCCCCAAAATACACGTGCAATGTCTAAGGGGTAAACAGGTCTGCACATGCACACACACAATCTATTTTTTTCCCAAAGTTCATGCTGGATGCTTAAGCAATCAGAGTACACCACACACTTGATCTGATCCAGAGTATGCAGATTCTACTCTAATGAGAATTTTATTTTACATATTTAACCCTCTTTTTAAAAAAACAGATTAAAGGCAGCTTGGCTAACCACATGCAAATATTTTGTTAAAGAATTGTGAAACATCAGTCTCATGCAGCTGTAGAGGTCTGGTCACGCAACTGCAATGTAACTGTAACAGATTACAGGGAAAGGTGATTTGTTTTGCTTTTTTAAGAACATGACAGTAGTGAATGTTTACCATAACTAGATGTGAAAGGTTTTAATGATAGATGAGATAGCAGTAAATTACAGAAGATTACCTGTTGTACCATCTGAATCCAGAGCTGAAGTTCACGTTTTATGATTTTATGGAGTGCCACTGTTAAGTTGGATTTATAGGTGTATAAAAATTCTTGAGTTGAAAAGAAAGCAGTGGAGCACTAAAAAAATCACTTTAGACACAAAGGTGGAAGTGAGATATTGCTTGTTTGGGTTTTAAGTGGCTTTGTCTTGGGAGTGAAGTGTAGGGAATGACAGGTTGGATGAGGCAGTACTGTAGCAGTATTATCCTCTTGTCACAGGCTTGACATTTATCTAACTCACTTGTTCCCACTGGCCCGTTTAGACAAGTTATCATAAATTGTACTAGTTGCCCAGAGGTGATCAGTACTTCTAAATCTACTTGCTCGACAATACTGTCTACTTTTTAAAAAAAAACATTTTGAAAATATTTGCGCAGCTGGTGGTCAGAAATTTTGTTGGGCACTGCTGTCTGAGTAACTGCGTATGGGAGTGTCAGTTTATGGTGTTTTCAAAACTTTCAGTTTCATATAGTCGTTCTCAGCATAAGTACCTGAAGCCATAATCACATCAGATTTGACATTCTCCATCTTGTACCCCATCCCCCACCATCACCCCAGTTCAAAAGATAAAAGCCAGCAGAGCTTAACTTTCAATTTAATCACAGTTTCTTCTGCAGGCAATGAAGGTAATGGGGAAGATTTTCTGTAAGTTGTTTCAGAATTTGTGAGCTTCAGATTTTATAATTGGCACCCAGAGAGGTCTTTAACTTAAATTTTAAGCATGTATCTGCATTGATCTAGTGTTAAGGTGGTTATGTCAAAAAGTTTTAGCTTTATCTCAGAATTCTCTGTTGTCCATCAAAGTCTTTTCTTCTCCATCCCTCCTCACCCCCCACCCCAGCACCTACACCCAATCTCCAAAAATGGTGAAACATGCAATCCGCCAGCGTGCATCTGCATGCATACACAAATCTTTGAGGTGGACAGACATAATATTAAAGGCAGTGAAGCTTTTTGTTGCTCAAGTGCCAAGGAAAAGCGAGATTTGGTATTGCTTTATTTATATACTGTAAGAAATAAGACTAAGACTAAAGAGTACAAAGAGCTGTAAAGCTGGAGGAGTAGTTCTCAATCTCAGGGTCTGTTATTAAACTATTAGGGCATCATAGACAGGTGCCGCAGTGGAGATGATTGCACCTTTGCGACACCTCATCCATGCACCTGGCTTCATATTACACTATATCTTGCCTGTCAGATTTTCCTTCTCTGTCACTATTTCTGAAGCAGGATGTTGGAAAGAGAAGTGCACACATTGAATTGTACCATGCATCAACAATAAAATAAAAACTATTATTACCGACAGAATTGTTTGACTGATACCACCAAAGTTTGGATTTTTTGGAGTGTAGCTGTAGCATAACAAGGGTACAACCACAAGAAAACAGGAAGGAGTCAGTAGATTACTGAAACTGATATTGTGTTTGAAGAATTAAGCATGTCACTCAGATTACATGTGCTGAGGCTGAGATTTGAAGGTAGGCAGATTGATTGATGCTTACACCTGCAATACAAAAAAAGAGGAAGGAAAAGAAACGTATTTATAAATTCAGGTAGCGGGCAAGATAAGATTACTTACAGACAGCTAAAATTTAATTTTTCCTTTGAATATTTAATGGAATACATCATGTTTTAGTTTCACACTGAGAATCAAAACCACATTCACTTGACAAAAACTGATTCATTCTGTCTTGTTCCCCAGTCCTGTACATGTAATTATAATATGCTTTACCCCTCAGAGCATATTATGCTTTCACAAACCAAACTGTTATATAATAGCGGTTCATTTAGAGAGCATGCAGTATTCATCTACAGTATTCCTTTCTGGTAGTAATTTTTTAAGGAGAAGTGAAATCACCCAGGGTGATCAATAATGAATGGATTTGGCTGAACTTTTTTCTGACCACAGCTCAAGCATAAAGTTTTGCACTAAATTTAAACTGAAAGGAGGCAGGTATTTATGTCTGCATGTATTTTGTAACTGCCTTTAACATTTAACAGACATAATGGTAATTGTGTATTCATAAATGTGAGACTGTGGACAAAAAATAATCTATATAACATACTATATGTTATCATATGAAAGAAGACACAAAATTTGACACTAGTTCATCTGCTTAATGTAAGACAGGCCTGGATAAGGAATCTGGTCTGACTACAGTCTTGTGTGAGCTGAACTGCATGCAGCTGGGCTTTGGATGATAAGCAGCCAGCATGTACAGGGCCCCTAACTTGATAAGCTGGCTCCACAGAATGATTCATCTATGGTAGTGTAGTGATACTGAGGGTGCTGAGCTGAATTGACAGCCTAACAGGGAATCCTAGGAGAAGCTCAGTAGAATCAGCACAGAAACTCAAGCTGCAACTTTGTGTCCAAACTGGTTTCCTTTTACGAGTGAACACTTTATTCTCGCATTCCTGCAATGTTGAAATTGATAATTTTACTAGATCTCATGCCACTGATGCATGACTGTCTTTTTATACTTAACAGAATTAATCAGCTAGTTTTTTCAGATTATTAAATCAATAAATGTTGATCATTATTTGTACTCTAGAAAAGACTTGTAGTTAACTAATAGTATCACCACTTGTCTCCACCGCACTGAAAGTGGTGGGTTCAGGTCTCATCTCTGGCACATGCATTTCCTCAGTATCTCATGAACTGGCACCTGTTTACAAAGCTGGCTGCTTGCCAGAGTAAAGGCTTGACTTTACCGATCTCTAAACACCACACAAACTATATGTACGTAGAAAGTCATTTTTACTGTGTGGCATTTAATTATGAAAACTGATTTTTAAAGACTTAACAAACATCCTTCCCCCCAATAACTGAGTGTCAAAGTTTTATACTTAATATTGTTGGATGATAAGTACGGAGTGTTAGGATGATAACCGTTGACAGGATCTGCATGATAAGTTAAATAGATGACAGCATTGGAATGATGCTGTACTGTTATACAAATAAACTTTTCTGTCCAGCACTTATCTCTTGATCTAAGAAGAATGAATTACCCCCCTTGATGCAGTCATAAAGTTGCAGGTCCAAGATAATGCTGACTGTGGAATAGAGCCTTGGGGAAACTTAAGCCACAAACCACCTAACAAGCAGGAAGATTATAATACAAATCCTACTTTAGCAAGTGTCGGCATGCATTATGTTTGAGTTTCCTAGCTAGGCAGTTGTCTTTTAGAACCCACCAGTGAAAATGGGGCGGTTGGGATACACAAATTCCTGGTAGGCTTGGTCAAAGGCTACACAATTGTGTTAGCTCCCATAAAAAGGTTGGTATGTGTGTGTGTGTGTAGTGTTTCTTTTATAAATTCTACCAGCACATGGGACCTCTTTCTCATTGAGAATCTGATCTGGTTTAGTACAGCCTGTAGGTCTGTAGGTGCTAACTCACAGCATTGATTGCAAGGTGAGGGGTCGGGGATCAAAACCTTCACCAAAAGATTCACACCCATACACACTCTCTCATCATACTACCTGTTACATTTGTAAGTTACAAATGCAGTAGCGGATCAAAGAGTGAGGCATAACTGTGATGAATTGGTGATTGGGGTGGGGGGGATGGTGTGTGCCGGCAGTGGTTTTGTGATTTTTTTTCAATTTAACCTACTTCTTCATAACTAAGACCATTGTTTCATTGTTTTTTAAACGTTTGTTTTTGTCTTTTGCATATTTGTGTATCTGTAGTGTAAGCCACAGACTTGTGCTTGTCTTTCAATGACCTAGGTGCTGCCTGCCATTGCTGTTTCAGAAAACCACACATGAGGAAAGACTGAAGATTCATCATAAATTACCATGAATCAAATTTACTGACACCATCAGAGGTGGCCATCATGTGAAGCACACCACTTGTGTCAAGGACCAGTCTTTTCCCAAAACCGTGAGCTAATCACAGAAAGTGAGACATCGCTTAACTACAGTGGCTATTGCAGTCTGATTTTTAAAAAACACTCATCAGTTAATGTTACACTACAGCGGAAGGTTAAAGTTGCATGAAATAGAGAATGTTGCTAGAAGACTCACTGAGTAAGGAAATAGGTACTGCAGCTTCTGTGGTAATAAAACAAACTTCGATTCCTTGATGAAGATTATTCTTGACCCTGTGCCAATGGGTCAGGGTTTCAAGCCTGTCAACTGGAAGGGTTGACAACAACACCAACAACTCGTAAGCAAGTCATGGCTCGCAGTGCTCCAGCAAGCATCAGCAGCAACGGTGGCGATGACAACTTCCCTGTGAGCTTCATCTACCATGATCTCAGGCCGTCGAAGGTTCTTATCCAAACTTTGGTACTGCATGCAGATTCATCCATCTCATTGGATACCAGCCATTCTCTCTGTCCACCAAGGGCTATCCAACATTTGTGATGATTTCCACATAAACTGTTTTTTCTTGCTCTGAGCTGCTCATGAATCAAAAAACTATTTGGTTGTGATTGCGGTCATCGTGGGTTTCTTTGTCCACTGCTGTAGCTTGGTAACGAGAACTGCCATTTCAAGTGAGTACACAGAGCAAACTTGTCATTCATAAATCAGCAGCCCTTGGTGACTTTTGTTTTTATAAATTTTTTTTGCTTTTGTACAACTACAAAGCATGCAAAAACATATTCATTACTTGTGTAAATAACTTCGAAGAATGTAAACATTCATCAGAGATGCATGTTGCCATTCGTGATTCAGTATCTGTAGTTATTATCGTTGCTTACTATCAGCATATTTTCTTCTAAAATGATTTCATAAAGCACTGTTGGTATCATGCAAGATTTGTGTGTGCATGTATGCACGTTAATTGTTAGTTCAGAAAATAATACAATGTTTCCTGTAAGTGTCCCAAGAGGTGCATTTTTTTTTAAAAAAACAGCTATGTAAATTATTCCAGCCCATTAAAACTAATAAGTCTCTGATATGTAATTGTTTTCCCATCCAAGGTTCCTTTAGCGTAGGCCATAGACCATTTCTGATCACTCTGAACATCGACTGAGAATATGAGATTAGGTGTGTTTGTTTAGTAATGTTAATTTTAATGTCTCAGCACAGGTCACAACTTTGCCCCTTTATTGCTTTGTAAATTATGTGTGCCATAACAATGATTTATCTGTTTCTGATTTAGTTTATTACTGTTTACAGTATGTCTTACCAGAAATTACATTATTCAGTCACAGCATTGGTAAGAGTTTGGGTATAGAGGGAACAATTTTTTTGTCATGATCCAACAGTTTTCTTATAACTAATGACTTATTCAGTTTGATCTTATCTTTAGAGATCTGTTACTGTCAGACCTTGTCATCGAATCAACTTCAAACATCATTTGACAGGTGCAGATCATCAGAAGACTTAGCATGGAAACCTATATGGTTCGAATCTACACTGGCCCTTTGAGCCAGGAATGTGAATTTGTGGCTGTTGAGGCTGAGAAAGCAACTCCATCCATTGACATAGTGCAGGTTAGTGCCGACATCACACACATGCAAACTAAAAAAAACAAGGACAAAAATTCAACCTCTGGGCTACACAAGTCTTCATTACATATCAAATCATTTGAGTTAACACATGCCCATTCTGAGTTCTTGACAAGAATCATCGGATTGAGTCTGACTTGTTGAGAATCACACTACATGAGCAGTATTTGATTGTCCCCTAGAACTTATGTTTGATGAACAGCAGTATATACATCTTTTTTAAACTTTCAAGAGTCGATGCACAAACCATTTCCACCAAATTACTCGCATGACATCAACCCACAAAGGTAGCCTACAATGTCTAACACAGAACTTTACATTTTAAACATGCTTATTCTCATGAAATGTAGCTTTGTTATGTGATTTTATTGTAGCTAGAGGCAGATTGCATTGGCAAATTGACACATAGTTGCGACATTCTAGTTTTACAGCATTGCACTTGTTACATTCTCAACATAGCTGCATGGCTGTGAATGATGTGTATATGTACATTGGTGTGGGTGGGGTGGGGTCGTAAATCTTATTATGTGTTAAAGAGGAAGAAAGTCAAAACTCAGATTTTATTTCTTTTTCACATGCAGGTTGCAGCTCGTAAACTACGGTTGGCAGGACCAGCAAGCAGCTATGAACTGGCAGAGGTCTTCTCGTCTGGTGGACAGCTGTGCAAGGAGAGGCGGCTAGAAGACATGGACTGCCCAGTTGGCATTCAGCTGCTCTGGCCAAAGATCATCAACGCAGAGGTGGATAGAGGAATGGGACTCTTCACTGGCTACAGGTGAACATACATAGCTCTGTGATAACAGTTGTCTTTGGAGTTGGGTTTCTCTTTCTTTGTGCACATGCCCACATGCACTATGGGTGTGTATCTGTGTGTGTGCGTTGGCATTTCTCAGCATTCACGCATGTTATCACGATTGTATTTGGGACAGCGAACCTTTCTGAGTCAAAAAATTTAGTTGGTTTAGTCCTTCTTCCTCCTTGTGGAGCATAGGGCCTCAACAGCTTCGTGTGGTCCCATTTCGTGTGGTCTCAGTTTTCTTTTTTTTATTTATTTATTTATTTATTTGCTCTTTCCCAAGACAGGTTGACAGATTTGAGTTCTTCCATTACACTTTCAGTCAAAAAAAGAGCTTGTAAAACTCCACAGTTCATTGTTGCGACTGGCTTCAAATGTAACAATACACATCCTAGCACTCAGCCCAGGAGTAAAGCAAATTTATCTATAGATCTGGGGAGAAAATAAGGACTAAGATTTTGAGAGTTGCTGCAGAGAGCAGAGAGAATTCAAACTAGTAATGGTGTAAAAATACCGTAATTCTGAACATTTGTTTAAAAAAAAAACTTGATATTTACCCAGTTCTGTGCATCAGTGTGTTTGAGTTGTTATGGCTTTGATGTTAACTCTAAAGTTCTTTTACTTTAATACTGCTTTTGCTTTTTTGGCTCAGATTCTACATCAGGAAAAAGGATCCAGAAGTCAGTCGCTGTGGTTGGATTGAGTGCAGAGATCAGAGTGTTGTTGACACCTTTCTCATGTCATTTCTTCAACAGCCCATTGGGGCTAAGGAGTACCAGGATCTGTGCAACTTACCTGATCTTAACGAGCAGACCCTTCTACAGAACCTGAAAGCCAGGTTTAACAACTCCAATATTTACACGTATGTGGGGTCTATCCTCATTGCTGTGAATCCTTTCAAGTTCTTCCCTATCTACAACCCTAAATATGTGAAAATGTACCAGAACAAGAGACTGGGTGAACTGCCTCCGCATATATTTGCGATCGCAGATGCAGCATATCACGCTATGCTGCAGAATCGACAAAACCAGTGCATTGTGATTTCGGGGGAGTCTGGTTCAGGGAAAACGGAAAGTACGAACTTGTTGTTGCATCATTTGACTGCGTTGTCTCACAAAGGATTGCATGGCAGTGGTGTAGAGCAGACGATTCTTGAAGCTGGCCCAGTGCTGGAGGTAAGCACACATTGATTGTATATACGTGTATGTGTTTGAGTATGGGAATGCATGTATGTTTGTCTGCGTTAGATAGCAGTAAAACTAAACAAGGTTTGCAAGCATTTAGAATTCATGTTAATTGTTTATTTCTCAAAGTGCCCGTTTTATCATTAACACTACAGGTTAATGGGACCTGTTTGCCCTTTTGTGTGGATCTTTTCTTGATTGTCGGTTACTTTATGACCATGATGGATATTTTTAAACGCACTCAGTTTTCTGTTTCATCTTTTATGTCATATTGAATTACTTGTGTTCGCACAAGAAGCCTACCAAGCGCATTTTTGTAATACATACACCACCTGCACCTGCATTCATTACTTGCAGTTGCACATTTATGCAGGTGTATGCCCACAGATACACCAGCATACAAGCACACAGCATGCACACAATTTCTTAACATATCTTTCAAACAAGACGATGGCCGCTCATTTCATTACATGAAAAATCCATTTTGTATGTTGATGTCTAAGAAGTATCATGTTCTATCAGGCACAGCAGAACAACAAAAAGATATTAACAATGCATAAGTTCATTCAGCAATTAAAAAACCAAATGAATTTAAAGAAAATATTATATCTATTTATATATTATTGCATTACTGATGTTAATGTTGATAATCTCAGTTCAGATGACCAGAAGAAAGTCACTGTAGTTGTACTTTAATGCAAAAAGTGAGTTTGAATATAATTTTAATTTTTTATTAGTAATAAAATCCTCCACTTTTTTGTATAGAAGGAGTTAAGATAGAAACACTAAACTAAATCTTGTAGTTTTATGTTGTGAGGTCATTAATATTATACATGATATAACTCTGGATCCTTGCAGTGATGGTTTCACTTTCAGGGGGCTCAAACAGCGACTTTACCTTTGGTGAAACCTGAAAGTGTGTGTGTGAGGGGGTGGGGAGCTTGAAGCACCATTCAAGGGCTGTGTGTGTGTGTGTGTGTGTGTACACTCTTATAAGGTTTATATATTTATCTGCATATTCACTATTCTGTAGTGCCCCCAAAAAGTGCTCTGTTGTGTAGCGATGTCTATTGTTTAAAATTTATGACTTTTTGAATAGAGTATTCATCAAGTGATGAAGTTGGATTTACTGGCTGCACTTTTTTGATACAAATCTTTGTTGGCAAGTACAACCAAAAGATTTGTCTGTGTGCTGCGTAAACACATCCAAACTTGCTTTTTTGTTACCTCAGAATAAGATTGATAAAGCTTTAACCCCTTGTTGCTGGTCATTGCTGGATCGTTTCCATCATGAGTAAAAACAGATACAAGTAATAGATAATGTGTCATATAAATAATTATAAAATATTTTATTACTTGAGAAAGAATCCAGTTTACAAACAATTTTCAGCTGCATGCAAAGACAATTCAAAAATATGACAAGGGCTTTTAATTTTGTCCTTGTAAAGATTTAAAGAGGTACTAGATAGGTCACACTGTTTCCATGAGTCTTTACTGCTAGTACAACTGACTGCATGTATAGAGTACACATGGAAAATAGGCAGATGGTTAACACTTAAAGTACATGTTCATCCTTTTCATGTTCCCTCAAAACAAATTTTGGTTCTGTAACTTAAAGCAAACATAATGGACCCCGAGTGTGTGCATTCCATTTTGTGCGTTCCAGGCACTGGCAAATTACCTTCTCCTTATGTCAGTGAACATCTTTAAGTATGCTGAGTGCATGTAAACATGCAAAGGAAGACAGGCATAGAGCGAAAGTGAGAGAAACCCAGAGAGAGAAAGAGACCATTGAAAAAGGAATTCAACTCAATAGGGAACACATCATTAGAATATCAGCTGTCACCCAATCACCATGCTATTTTTTCTGACTAATTTTATTCCTTCAGATGTTTATTTTTAAATTTTGGTTTTCGAAACTTGAATCTTAACAAAACTAAACCATCAGCTAGTGACGGCCAGCTCTATTTAGGCAAGTTAGACAAAATGCTTCTTCAATACCTCATGCCTGAGCACATTTGAATTTAAAATAAGTAATGTTCTCATGAGCACAAAGACATCTTGTTTGTTGGTTCCTTGTGTCAGGCTTTTGGCAATGCCAAAACAGTGCATAACAACAACTCCAGCAGATTTGGCAAGTTCATTCAAGTCAACTATAAAGAAAACGGCATGGTCCATGGGTAAGCGTCTTATTGAAATTATTTTTGAAAATCCTGCACTACATGCTGTTGGGATTCACCAAAAACATCAAAAACCCATAAGAATCGAAAATGCAAAGTTTAAAAAGGAGAAGGGGTGGGTTTAGCGTTAATGTGGGTGAGGATACGTGAACACACCTGTATATATTTCCATGAGAATGTTTAATGCAAAGAGAAAAATTGGTGGTGGTGGTGGTGTGTGGGGTGGGGTGGGGGGCATGGGTAATGTGAATGTCTGCATATGTACGGACAAACTTTGGACAGTATAATCATTGGTGTTATCAGAGTACACATTCGTTACATATTGAGAGCAAAATTTTGGAGGGGACCCTAAGTTGCTACATAACATCTTAGAAAAATCACCCCTACCATTTTACTTTTTAAGCCTAACAACAATTGTGTAAAGGTTGCACTTAATAAGTTGATGAGAACACAGTATGCAGCAGTACTTACTTTTAGCACCAGCAAGAGTTGTTAATAACAGTGATGAAAACTGAATTTTTTTTTGTTCCAAAACCATAATCCTGCAGCAAATTTGTCTGCTGTTCTAATAAAAGTACTACATGTATTGTCCTTTCATTAAGCACGACCTTAATCAAGGTCATGAGGCTTTTTTTTTCTTTTTAATATTCGTCTGCATGTTCAGCTACTCTGTGCATGCATAAGCCAAATATTTTACTGTTCTTTCTCTCTCTCTCTTTTCTTCAATTCAGCAAATGCTATGTGTGTTTTCAACAGAGCTATTGTGGAAAAATACTTGCTGGAGAAGTCAAGAATAGTATCCCAAGCAAAGAACGAAAGGTAAACCAGACAGTTTATTGCTTGCTTGCTTTCTTTCTGTGTAGATGTATGTGTGTTCATGTGCACATACCTGTGTATGGATGGTTCTTACCAACTCAATTTACTGGTAGAATTTGAAAATGGTTAAAATCAGAGCCAATTCAACAAGCATCCATCTTCCCACTGGCACTGGCATCTTCACCAATACCAAATGGCAGAGGATATGCAGGTGGCCAGACTAGCACTTGTAGCAGTTTTTTCTAGAGGAATGTTGGGTGAAGGAAAAAAGCAGGTTTCATACAAAAATGTTATAGATATTACCCTCACATCTTTTACTTAGTGCCGGTTGAAGGGGACCTGTTTGTTATACTTCAGCGTTTGTCAAACATTACACAATTATCGGACATTCGGCCCTTTTGAAATTTAGGCCATTAGACATACATCTGGGACAGAGACTAACCTCTGAAATTGACGCCAGAGACCGTCTGTGGCTGTGCCAACACTGTACACATTCTCAGCAAACCACTATGCATGCACACACCATTGACTGGTGCTGAAAGGCTAATCATGACCAGTTTTCCACAGTGCATTTTGTATGCACTTCTGAGAGACAATGCATCCTTAATAATATATATATATGCAGTGGGAAACAATTGTGCCAAGAGCCATATATGAACAACAGACTTGTCGAGATCCACTTTGTTCATAATTTCCATGATAAAATTGGCGATCCTCATTATGCCTATGCTCTCAAGAGTGTCTTCTCCAGAAACATGGGGAGATAATAGCCCCTTCAACTCTTTTCAATATATACATTATTGTACACTTTCCACTACTCCTCACTTGTCACATACTCACAGCTCAGGTACACACAGCTCAGGTACCTTTAAAAAAATTGCTTCCTGGTGTTATCTGTTGTTATGTCAGTTCAGCTCCCATACACTGTCATCTGTCTTTACTTTCCTAATTGCAAGTTCCATCCTACCCGCACCCAGCTTTGCTTTGGATTTAAGTTATCAGGTCTGTCATGTTTCTTTCAAAAGATATTCACCCATAATTTTTTGTGTGGTAAGTTATCTGAAGTCAGAAGTTAACTGATCACAACTATCCAATGGCATTGCCAGATCCTTCAGACTTGAAACCACGAGAATGTTATGCTTTAATGGTCAAGAAAAGATTGATCTTTCAGCTAGCTGGCTGAGCTGTGTTTAGCAGATCTGGACTTGGCAGGCACAGTAGGATTGGAAGGCCACTGGTGTCTGCCAGGAAACAATTATCTGGCTGTAGCCGCTTGAAATTTCATGGGGCAGACTGTGTGGGCAGGGTTTGCCCTTAGGTTTTGGATTTCATGGCTGAGCACTGTCAGCAAGACCAGCATGCTCGCTGGCACTTGGTGTCTAGGGGAAGTTGAGAGGCAGTGAGGAGGGTCTGTGTGTGTGTGGGGGGGGGGGATACACAGCTGGGGATAAAAGTAACTAAGCACAAGTTTGATAGGAATAACGATAACACAATCAGAGGGAAGCCTGGGCTGTTTCAGGAGGAACTGATAGGGCCAGTTGCTATTTGCTAACTGAAATATTTGTACATGTTGCCAAATCCATACAACATGTTGACTAATGTAATTTTGCCAGAGCACCTGCAAACAAACACACCAGCACTCCCCAACCCTCCCTACCAAACCCCACACTTTTGATAAAAGGTAGAGGAAGTTGGGGTTGGGTTTTTTTTTGGAGGGGGGG